>JAVQJF010083405.1:0-27437 GCA_036023855.1 Gadopsis marmoratus | reverse complement strand
AAACTAGTGAAACAGTCAGAAAAGATGAGGAGGGGAAAAAATGTCAGTGGCCTCCACCTGTAAAACCATTCTTGTTTTGGGGGTCGTCTCGTTGTTGCCCCTCTAGTGCGCCTGTTGTTAATTTCATTAACACCAAAGCAGCTGAAACTGATTAACAACCCCCTCTGCTACTTAACTGATCAGATCAATATCCCAGAAGTTTAACTATACTGCTATACTCTGCTATACAAGTGTTCCTTTCATTTCTTTTAACAGTGTAAACGTGCCTCAAAGCTGACTTCATAATTTAAGTTTATCTTTAGATCATATTCATCCATCAGATGTGAGTTCCATATCCTCTGATATCTTATTTTCATAGGATTTCTTTTTTTTTAACTTAAAGAAGCATGGGCTGCCGAGGCTGTTAATACAGACAGATTTCAAGCCATTACAGTTTGACCAGCTGGAATTTCACAAATTTGACTCTCTCAGAATTACAATCCACCCACATAGGATCACGTGTTGTCAAAAGTGAAGAGCTGCCTATCAACATCTGCTTCAACATGCTATGGAGTGTTCTGAGATGCTGCACTCTTGTGGAAGTCCTGAAGGACTGAGGGCAGGCAGTTTAGCCACATCCATATTCAATATACAGTTGTGTTCAAAATAATAGGAGTGTGCTTAAAAAAGTGAGTAAAGCTCAAAATCCTTATGATAGCTTTTATATCCATACACGCAAATGCATTGGGAACACTGCACATTCTATTCCAAATCAAAACATGAAGAAAAAACTGATCGATTTGGTTATTACGTTACAGAAAGTGAAGAAAAAGAAAAAATAGGAGTGTCTGTATTTTTCTTTACAAATTCAAACATTTACTGTATAAACTGAAAAATGCTTGAAGATTTAGCTGTCTTGGCAATCACTGAACTGAGATTTAGTGTATAACCCCTGTTTCTGAGAACTGCTTCCTATCTGGCACTATATTTGGGAAAACATATAAAGAAGTGCAGAAACTGATGGGCTGCTCAGCTAAAATTATCTCAAATACTTTCAAATGGCAACCAAAACCAGAAAGACATAGAAGAAAATGGAAAATACCATGTGAATGGATCGAAGATTAGCCAAAATGGCAAAGACTCAGCCAATGATCAGCCCCAGGGCGATCAAAGGTCTAAAGTTACCTGTGAGTACTGTAACAATTAGAAGACGCCTATGTGACATGTTTATGTAGAGCAGAGAACATTGAGTCACCTGACTTGTTCATGTAAATTTAACCCCTGAACCAAACTGAAAATGTGGTTGATGTTGAGTCTAGGATGAGGATGTACAGTGATGTTATGTTTTAAAAAATTGAAGGCTAGATTTAGGAGCACTAACCTGAGCAGTAGTAGCTAAAACTAGTAGTCGTATTGGACGCTTAAACTTTATTAAATGATGCCTATGATTCTCACTGGCCTTTGACGTTGGAAACACTGAAAGCGAGCAGTGGATTTTGCTGCACCTGGCTGTGTAGCTCATGTGGAAAGCAAGCGGTGACCTTACTGACGTTGGTTAACTCCTACATTCTGGTTTTTCCTCTAACAGAAGGTTCTGATGAACTCGCCTTCAGAAAAGTAAAAAAGTCAATTTCTCCCCCGTGTAATGCAAAATGTTAATGCAAAACCGAGCACTTGCTGCAGCTGCTTAAGCCTTTTTCTTGTTTCATGCCTTGTTTGAACGTCACTAGATTCCAATGATTCCAGTCAATGTTTCACATTTTCTTTGTTACACAGCAAAAATCAAACGGCATTAAAACACCACTGGAAGTCTAATGAAAGGTATCAAATAACATGGCACCGCTGGAAGGCTTTTATTGTGAAGAAACTGCAGCGAGTCTTAACATTGTCAGTGAGTTAGCCACCTAGGACTAACTAATTGCTCCACAGAAAATCCTATAGATGTCGATTTGAACAATTTCTCCTCTTTTTGGTTGGAGTGTCAGCTTAAAACACTGCAAAGCAGAGATCCACTTTATTACAGCTCTGAGAACCAAAGGCAAAGCGATTAGATTTAAAAAAAGAAGCAAGCAGGAATGCTGATGTCTGTAGGATCAGGAACATAGCATTAAACAAGGCCCCAAATGGCAGCAACTGTTCTATATGGCGTGAACAGGCGTGGTGTGTCGCTAAACCTATTCACTAGTTTTTGGGCAAGGAAGACATCCATCCATAGAACAAAAAAAACTCACTTTATGTTGATAAAATGTAAGACATAAATGCACATACAATCAATAGCTTTACTAGCAAAAACTCAGATTTGGAATGACTCTGATCTGTCTCTGAACTTCCTGTCACACATCTTCAGTGTGACAGTCAGAGCTCACGGTGGAAGCAAAGGAAGCATATCAAGTGTGCCCTACTAGGCTATTATTCCCAAATGATCTTATTACACTTAAGTCCTTGGATTGTTTGACCAGCTTGACGAGATTTTGAGGGTCACTAATGATTAAACAATTTGAATCAATTGACATTAAGGCCTTACAGTTTACAATAAGTCTAACATGATCATTACAGAGGAGGTGGATGACACCGAATGGCCTAAGAGCAGTTTTTTAATGCAAAGACAATATTGACAAACTGATACAAAGACGTGAGCCTTATTTGGATTCACATGTATTATAGCCATCCCAGACTTAGCGTGTTATGCACTTACTCTCTCCCCAGGTGGGCCCGGAGGACCATCGTTGCCTGATGTGCCCTGCAACACACAGCAACAAATCATCAGCAGTTAATATTTAGGTATGTTTTTGGTGGGTATGATTTCATTAGTCGGTTTTCGTTTGATCTTAAATACAATGCTAGATGTATAGTTAGAGCACCTTGGGACCTGGTTTTCCTGTTGGACCTCTGGCTCCTCGAGCACCACGAGGACCCTACGGAGAGTGAGAACAAACTCAGGAGTCTAAGCCTAGAAATACTCTGTAAAAGCTGCAACAGTCTTATTTGATGGTGTCAAACCCTAAAACTGTTGCATATATAATTCAAGTGGATACAAGATGATTTGGCACTACGTAATTCGTTTTATTCATCACGCAAGTCACGGAGTGACAAATACATACCGTTGGACCTCGTTGCCCCCTTGGACCAGGTTTGCCTGCAATGCCCTGTTAGATAATCAAAACATTTTAGGCACTCACACATACTTCCTGCGTGTCATTATTCAACATGAATCCACTTCTGACAGCACTCTTAACATCTGCCCTACAGAAAAGGGCAAAAACCACTTTGACTGTGCCACACGGCCACAGAACGATGTGTTTCTAAGCGCTAAACAACATTTTCCTGATCTTTCAGTGCAGTGAATGGCACTGAGGCTCATCTCACTTGCCAGAGTCTACCATTGAAATCTTGAAAGAAAATATGTGAGCGCTGAACTATGATCACAAACATCTATGGTCACATCTCATGACAACAATAGAGTACTGGACTTGCGTGTTTATAGGTGCAATGTGCACTTTTTGAACGTCGGCAAAGGATTTGCCGTCTAACTCTATTTCCAGTTGATGGCTGACAAAACCAGCAGAAACAGCCTACCAACGAATGCCGTGAGAATATTTCTGCAATAGCTGGAAATGGCTCTCTGGCTTTCAGTCAACACCGGACAGAAGTTGATGTTATGAAAAAGGTACTGAGTGTTTAATTTTGGCGGGGAGCCTTGGCATAAGTGAGATAATGTACTTCCAAGTGTCCATTAAATGATTCTGATGTACTCGACAAAGGAAACGGCAAACGTCTTTCCACCACGACATACATTTAAGATCATTTGAAATGGATACTTTTTCTATCATTACCTCCATGAATCAACAGCTTTATTGAGGTAAAACAAGAGAAGCGAGGAATAGTTTGGCTTTTTCATAGATAACGGTACCTGTAACCTGTACATTGAAGTCTTTCTCACTACTTCTCAAAACTGTGTCGGCGCAAATTATTTGTTTTGTTTCCAGCCTGGAAATGGGGAGAGGGGCTCAATGAAAGCACGATTGTTTCCACATCTTTTGTTCTCTCCTCCACGTTGATTTTGCTGCTGTTATTTTTTTGTGCCAAGTTACCATGCAGATGCCTATATAATAGGAATCAATTTTCTTTTGTGCTGGGATATGATGGCGTGGTGATTTTCATACACAAACAGGCACAGTGTGTGTACTCAATGAGTGTGTGTGTGTGTGTGTGTGTGTGTGTTTTCTTACCCTGGCTCCTTTCTCGCCGTTGGCTCCAGGGAACCCAGGGAAACCGCTCGAGCCCTGTCAATAGGAGAGGGAGATATAATGGAGGGGAATGAGAGGAACAAAAGAGGGGCTGGGAGGGTCAAGGCATGCACAATAATGAGGGCTCATCCTGTTATTTATCTGCTCTATTGTTGGATATCATCTTCAGTTACACACTGTGGCTTTACACGGTGAACTCCACAGTCCTGGTGTAAAATACCATGAAGTATATGAAGTTTAAACATAATAATAACCTCCCTGACCTTAACACTTTGTTCCATCCTGATTAATTAATGTTCTTTTTCTAAAAACTGTCTCTGCTTCAAATTGCAAAACACATTCTCTATATTCCTGTGAAGTGAAATCTGTACGTAAAAATAACCTAACAAATCCCTGCCTTGCCAAAAGAATATATCAAATTCCCAAACTTTCCCCACCCTGGTATCTCTACAGTGTTTATCAAGCTGGTAGACGAAGTTGCTCAGGGAAATTATCAAAACCTCTGTGAGCATGTGGGGAACACATACATATGTAAAGAGAGGAAGACTTTAGGACGAAAGGCTTAGACCCCCGTAAACACAAGACGAGGTGACGTCATTTCTTCTTTAGTAAAACTCTGTGAACAGGGGGATTAAGAAGCAGCTTACCCAGTCTGCAGGACCTCACCACACGTTGCATTGGGGGACATTCAATAAAAATGAATCAATGACAAACCTTGTCAAATGTAAGATTTCCAAATATCACTACTGCTAATACCTTATGTCTAATAGGCTATTGACTCTGTTAAATAGTAAAATCTTGCACTTTCAAATTTTAATTTACTCACTACAAACTTTGATAGTGAGTCATTTTCAGATACAATTCTGATGTTGGGGCCCGTTACAGGTCTATGAACCTCTGACATTATAGTCAAGGGCCGCAAACACTTCTCTTTACAGTATTGCAATAATATAGCAGTGTGGCTGTGAGTCACACGGGCAATGCTTAGACATGCCTGCAGCACTGCTTCATCAGAACCCAAGCTGGCACCTCTCAACATCAACTCATGATCACTTATAGAAAGTGGATCTACAGGATCATCAGACACACAGGCCTGAAGCTTTGGATCCACATGTAGAATGTTATGGCGGCAGGCGGCGTGATGATGATGATGATGATGATGAGGTTTTAAAATAATCTCATATGATACTGCGCATGTAACCAGCTGTTACAAAGATCTGAATAATATAATTTATTTTATGTTCTGGTAAATTCTGCTTAGCAGTTGTCACATTTTAAAGGAACCACAAAGGGAAAAAGGTTTGATGTGTATCTTTAACATCAATAAATCCCTTCAGCATAAAATTTCAAAATGAGAAAGAACGAGGCCGTGACTGAGAAATCTGTCAGCCACTGTCAGCCTCTAAGCTATATTTTTCAGTGTGTGCCACCATGTAAGATTTGGCAGGAAACGCCTGCATTGCTTTACAGCAAAAGAAATAATAAACGGACAAGGGCACAGTTCTTCCAGAACAATCACAGTTAAAGCTTACAGAGTTTGTGTGGGGGGGGAGGGCAGAGACAAACAGTGTTCATGGGATATGTCTTAATTTTAAGAAACACTAGAGCAAACTGTTGGATTGAGCTGGATTAATGGTTTACAATGCGTGGGTAAGGGTAATTGTGCAAAATTAATAGACAATGATTGATGTTGAAAATGTCTGTAGTATTTTCTAATAAGATACCATTAATTAAGGTTTATAAGTCAGAACTAATTACTTCAAAAATAGTTAATAAATCATTTACTAATGATCAGAAGATCAGTGACATTTTTGGGTTGCCATGTTGTAGAATATCCTGTTGGCTGTTGTTTATCCTTTCTATTTGGTAATAATGGAGCAACACATCTTGGTAACGCTTGTTGGTTTCTCGCCTTCTAACAAGCCATTATGTTTGCAGTTAAATAGTGTTAAAATGCTGTTAACAAAATGTATTTTGATCAAAATGCTCTGCAGCGCCACCCCTTTTAGAGTATGGTAATTAAAGAGCTAACGAGACAAAACCAAACCTAAAGCATTACATGATGTATTAGCCATTAATAAAGCCATTAGTCACAACTAATATATCCTTTGTCAATGGTGCCTCATTAAAAAGTGGGACCAACATTTCTACAGGTACCACAGGTATGTTAGGTACCTTTAAAAACAATATTAGACATGCTTAATTTCCAGAGCTGTCACTTTTGAAATAGATCTTGATCAGTGCACAAATGCATCAACGCTACAGCCCATAACACTCGCTTAGGTGACCTGCTTCGACTGTCACGCTATACGGGTTCTGCACCAACATAGTTTATCTTACCAGCTGAGTGTTTTCCCTATGAACAGCTGATAATACTTCTTTATGTGGCGAATCCATGTGTATCTTCACACTGTCTGTTGTGTTATGCCAGCGTGTGGAGCAGCTTGCAGTTCAGATTCAGACAGAAATGAGAAAACAGAAAAAACATCCCTTATTGTGGTGAGAGCGACGCTAACTTACCTTAGGTCCTTGTCTTCCTGGATAACCTGGCAATCCTGGAACGCCCAGTTTACCCTGAGAGACATTAACACCACAAGTCATCACAACACAACTTTAGCGCAACGAGAGCAAAGCTTAAAAAAACCAACTGAGACGGATATGATTCTGGTACGAGCTTTCAAAGATCCTCTGTACTTAAGCCCTATTACCTTTTCTCCAGCAGGACCGATGGGACCTGACTCTCCGTTGGGGCCAGCTCGGCCTTTAGGGCCCTCAGGACCATCTTCTCCGCGGGACCCAAGCATTCCAAGCTCACCCTACAACACAAACACATTCAGAGGATATCTCAATGAGGTAGAGTAGCTGCATCCGTGCAAAGAATAAAAATCAGACTGGTCATGTAGGCGGTCATTTGTATGACAGATAGTGTAATTTCAGAAATGCTCCTCACCCGGTCTCCTTTTATTCCCATGTCTCCCTTGAAACCTGGGAAACCATCCTCACCCTAAAATGAGACATACAGAAGTTATTGCATTTTCAAGTCTTTAGTTACTTCATTACATTGTTCTGTTTAGTTTTTACTGAGAGACATTGAAGTGTGACTGTTTCCTTCATTTCTCTAGGAAACTTGCTAAGTCTCATGACATTTTCTATTTATTGATCCATCATGTTAAATATTCAGCCTGCTCATTTTCACTCGGTGAATCACAGGATTGATGCTGCTATCTGCTGGCCAGATAGTGGGACAGCATATGCAGGAAACTGTGTTTAGCTGTCGCTAGATGAGCTGTGCTATATTTGCATAATGCTCTACGTTTAGCACCTGCACCAACTGATTTCAGGCATTTTGGATGTGGGATAAAGTGATTTAAAAAGCTAAACACATTAATATATATCTCATGCTCAATAATATAACAATTATTTTTCAACAATATGCCGAATGAAGACTTCGCACAATGAAACCAAAAGACAATTTTGTGAATTTTCGGTAAGTGAATCAAAATTGTTAGGCTCAGATAAACATCAAATGGATGCTGAAGGATACTATTCACCTCAGCCAAACCTCTGTCTTTTTTCTTTGACAGTTCCTCTTTCTAGTCCGTCACCTGTCCATGTTTTCAAGCCTATCTGATGCATTATGCAGCACTGAGCATGTCTGTTGCCAACAAATCGCATCACAAAGACCACACACACACACACACACACACACACACACACACATACACACATACACACAAGGTACAGCACATCCTTTATTCATATCAATCTCTTTCTCCTCAAGGTTTGGCTTTTGAATACCTTGTTATAAATAATTCAATAAAAAAACTGATATGTATACCCGTCACTGTAGAGAGGACAACACCCCTCAGTCAGATAATGGATTTTATACGGCAGTATCGATCTTAAATAGATGCCATGCATATTAAAAATCAGCTTTGTTTAAATTCTACATGGTGACACATGCAGCTGAACACTTCGAGAGCGCCTGAGATGGATTGCAGTGTTCTTTGAAACAAAAGGGCTCCAGCATGACAGCTTTACATTCAACAACTGATTGAGGGTCACTCCAACAGAGTCTCCGTCTCCACTGAAGATGGCTATCGACTGACGTCTGCAGGGTACTTTCAGGCTGCAGCAGCCGTGCACTCCAGCTCAAAGGAGCCGAAACAAAGTTGGGAGGGAAGCCTCAGTTACAGACACAAAACCTGTGACATGAATATCTTTACGGGCTGTACCAAAACTTTACTTTGCCGTCTTCACCTCTTTTTTATAACTTTCTTTCTTGACAAAACTGTAGAAATCTTTGTCAACAAGCATCTCCTATTTTGTAAATACATCAACACACACTTCATGATTTGCGCTCATTGGCTATAACCTGGGTGGTGAATTGAAAATTGATGAGGAAACAATTTAGCATTTGAGGAAGCGCATACCTTTTCTCCCTTGGACCCCTTGAGACCACGGACACCATCGGCCCCCTATTGGACAGGAAAGAGAGATTAATAAGAATGAATGCACGATCTAATAAAAGGGAGGACAATCTGGACTGGTGAGGAATAAATGCGGCAGGTCAATCAAATGTCCACATGAACTGAAACGCTACCTTAACACCACGAGGGCCAGGATAACCAATAGGACCCTGTGGACCTGATGGACCCTGGGGAGAAGAAAATAATGCATGGTTAAATGCTTTATAGTGGATGGCTGGAAGAGGATGAGGAAGGTGTAGGTGTTCAGAGATGGAGGATGTCTTCAATAGCTTATAAATGCACGTGGAATTACTCTAGTTACTGTAACTTAGCAGACTATCTATGTAGCTGCTCTAACTGTAGTTTAAAAGTACACTTTAAACTTAAACTTAGTAAGTAAACTGACTAATGTAAGTACTTTGTCTTAAGTCGGCTGTGCTCTCCATTACAAAGGCCCTCGATTACTTTTGCATCAAAAACTGGCCAATGGTAAACATTTTGTCCATCCCTTATGTAAAAAAAAAGGCTCATAAATCTAACTGTACTATTTAACACTATTGTTCATCCATTACAGAACCTCGTGGATTTTTTGATCCAAATGCAGACAAAAAACAAAAATGCACATTTTCATTCTAGAATTAAAATTAATTAATTTATATTGTGAAAAAATACGCTATTTTTTCCTCTGACAACCAACCACACTATTAGCATTTGTGTAGTTGTCGAGCTAGTTAGTTAAAGTCATCACCAGAAGCATTTGAAATTAGTTATTGTACATTTTTTGTTAACATTTTTAAAAGACTACAAGATATACAAATGGATATCGTGCCAAAATGACTCCGTTTCTTCTTAAATCAACCTACCTGGGCTCCTTTCTCTCCAGCTGGACCCTCCTTACCAGGATGACCCTACAAAATAAGATGTCACAAAGTGGATAAAAGTGGTTGTTACACTGTTGTTTTTAAACTAAACACTCAACATAGCGACTGGTGTGAACAAATGTATGTTGTTCAGCTGGCTGATGCAACAATGTATGGTGTTGAAGCAGTGCAGCATATGAGAATTGGCCACCATTATCTACGGGCAGAAAAAAGGAAGTTTTGTTGTCCTACATAGTTGCTGTGGATGGCATGGCAAAGCAACAAATATACAAATTTAAGAATGACCTGACAAAGTAAAGCTTGTTTTCAAAGGCAAGACTCTAACTAATGAATGAGACGCAACAGAGTAACCTGTATATGACTCAAAAACATTAGTGTTTTGTCTGATTCACACCAACGATACAGGTTTGGCCGGAGACCCCTGGGTGAATCTCCCGCCCTACAGTAGGTCTTCTGTGTTAATCAGTGAAAAAGATGCCATGTGGTCTCAAACAAGCAGCTGACGAGTGCTTGCATATTCGTGGGACTATTAGGGCAACACAGGAGGAAAACTAACAGCAAGTAATGTTGTGCATGTCATCGTAGAAAAAATAAAAAAAAACAAGAGGAAAAAAGGAATAAATTGACGTCCTCAGTGGCAGTTTGAGGCAGATTAATAGCCAGTAGTGTGGTGGCCAGCGGTGGTGTCAGAGTGATGGGGCAGGTGGACACACACACACACACGGAAACCTTTAGCTGCAAACACCTGGCACTTTCAATTTGAGGTGTGAGGCTGAGGCAGAAGGCTGTAAATCAGCAGGCTCAGCGGGGCCTGAGGGCAATAAAGGGGCTGCCTTCTTCTTGAACTTACACACCTCTCCTGGCGAGGGCCGAGAAGGAGGAATGACATGAGCGACTACAGGTCTAGAATAACAAAGCTCAAAGGCACATCATTATATTTCTGCTGATGAAAAATGCCATGGGAGATCTCTGAGGCACAGTTCTGCAGTGTTTCACGAGAAGGCTCTGTGTGTCTGTGTGTCATACACACAGAGCCATCAAAAAGCAGTGTGTCCACAGCCTATACACTTTTAACGCAGAATGCAGTTTGTCTTTACGAACATACAACTGCTTACGGTCTAAAATGCATTATTATTTATTAACATGGGCATTCCCTTTATGATGGCCACTGATAACATTTTATATAAAGCTCCACAGCTATGGTCTAGGGCGTCCAGCGACTTGCATGCTGGGAATGGATTGATACCGCAGGACTGGCTGTCATATATTGTGTAACAGATGATGCGAATATCACAGGTCATCAGATCTGGTACAGGTCTGCTCTGTGTTGGGAATCGTGGGTTGAACGCGGGTCCTTTGTGTTGCGAAAAAATGAAAGAAATATCACCTCCACATCGACCACATGACTTATTCACTCAAAACTGCTTTTATATCATATCCTCCAGTACAGTTGGAGGAACATAAACATGTATGTACTGTCAAAAGGAGATGTGTTTTAGTGCAAAAAAAAGAGAGTTGCAGAAACAATAGTGTCTGAGGTATAGGTGTTATAAGAATAAAGTGGTTTCTGTATGTGTGTGTTTGTAAAACTGATATGCTGTATGTACGTATATAGGTGATAAGAGCACGCACAGGAGGTCCATCAGCTCCAGGTAATCCAGGCAACCCCGACCTGCCGTGAGGTCCCTGTACGGTGAAACGAAAAAGACATACAAGATCAGAGATTAGAGGTTATAACAGGTTTCAGAATTCTCTATTGGCTACACCACAGTGCAGAGTTCATTCAGACTGTCAGCAGGCAAAAAGCCCATCATGATACATTTTATGACCTTTACTTTGTTACCTGGAGTTGGATTTAAGAGAGCAGTCTGTACCTGATTCACCAAGGCTAATTAAATGTGTTTAACTAAGCATGTTCAGTTTAGGATAAAAGGCAGGAAACTCAGTGGCTGTGTCTGGTAGAGCAGATAGCTATTACGTCTAGTGCTGAAACCTTGAGTTGGGTTTATATTCTGTGTTGTGTTTCAATGTTTAATATACATTCTCACTAACATTATCAAAGACAACAGGTTACATACTTTTTCACCAGGTGGTCCGATGGGGCCTTGAGGACCAGGAAGACCCTATGAACCAGAGACACAAAGATAGAAATGAGAGGCTGTTGCTATAGCAACAGCAAGCATGCTCAAGCACACACACACACACACACACACACACAAAAGCTGGACAAGCTGAAGAGTTTGTTGGAGCTGAACTAGTGAAGTTATGTTAAGCTTGTGTTTTTGTGTGTGTCTTTGTGTGTGTGTGTCTTTGTGTGTGTGTTTGTGTGTAACAAGGGGGGTCAGTAGGCATATTAGCATTGCGGTACTGCATACGTTAAAATATTTGCACATGTGTTCCCATATATGCGTTTCTAGGTGGCTGAAGTGTGCCAGTGTGTGTATGTAGGTGTGTGTGTGTGTGTGTGTGTGTGCGTGTGTGTCGCAGGGTAATTTGAGGCACCGAGGCTTGCTCCAACAGGAGTAGCAGCTTTGCAGGAATTCCACCAACATGAATGAGATGCTTTCAAATGGATCAACCCCGAAACATTCCCCGTCCCAAGATAAACCCCTGAAAAATATTTGAGAAAAATGTGTGCGTGTGTGTGTGTGTGTGTGTGTGTGTGTGTGCTGTTTCTGTTTCCAGCGAGAGGTGGGAGAAATAGCGGGCGGGTGAGCAGAAGAGAGGAGGATAATATTCAAAAAAGTCAACATGAAGGTGATCGGTTCTTTTGACAGCTCGACTTCTGATTTGGTGCCTCAAAATGAACTTCATCTAATTTAACAGCTGGTAAAGATAAACAACATCACACCATGTTGTGAGAATGAAGCTGTTCAACTGTGTGCTTAATTCTTCAGATGCATCTCTGAGCTCACAAGCTGTCAACAGTGAATCCAAAGTAAATCTGCCTTTCTCTGCATGTGGAGTTTGTGGTAGAAAATACAGACGGCAATGCAGCCACTTCACTGCATTTACACTTCACGGTGCATGCAGCTCTACCGCACGCTTGTGTTTGATTTTCTCATGGGTGTCATGGGTGTATGATTGATTCCTTCACCTGTGTTCCAGGGATTCCCTGCTGCCCGGGTGGGCCTGGTTCTCCTTGTGGTCCCTGAAAAGAGACGGAGGCTGTCAAAACAACACTTAGTCACACAGTGAACATCTGTCCCAAATACTGCCACTTGAATTACACACGTCAATGTCATTGTCGGCAATCAGGTGGGTTCCATATCAACAGCATACATTACAATGGCACTAAAATGTGTTTTATTTTAGCTGGTTCCAGTTCCAAGTGGAAAATTTCAATTTGTAGAAGATAAGCCATAAGTCACTGAATTAGTAGTAAAATAATAGATCCAATGGCAGCAATGTTTAATATTGTATAATTATGTTTCTTTATACATAATGAATCCTTCCTCATCTTACCTAACGAGGCTGTGAACCTAAAGTATTCTATTGTGAAGTAAAAGCAGCCCTTACACAGCGTGTCATGTGGATGCTTTGCATTGTGGTCTACTTAGGCAGCTGCCATTTTGCAATTGTATGGATCTGCCTGTCGAATGATGGATTTCTGATTGTTGAACATCAGTACAAAACAGAAGTTCATATATACACCACATGCTGTTACATGCATTTAGGGGGTCGAGAGTACATTTTCTTTACCCCAAATCAGCATTTCAAACCTAGCATGTCATTACACAGTTCTTATCTTGTAATATCCAGAAGGCAGTACCACAGTTTAGCACCCTGTACTGTCTTTTAAGAGGCTACTCTGCTTCTCAGGCCCTCTGAGTAACAGGAAGGACCTTCGACCTCGCAGCTGTGCATCCTGAAGGTCGTTTTTACAGCCTAACCTGCACTGCAGACGCTGCAAACTGTCATGTGCAGCTCAGACAGCACCCTGAAATTCTGCAGACTTAAGAGCAGAGAGAGCAACATGTTAGTCAGTTTAGTGAGAGTAAGTTGTAGTCCTACCATGTTTCCCTTTGGACCTGGAGGCCCATCAACTCCAGCAACACCCTGCAAAGGACAATTCAGAAAAAGCGTCATACAGACAGTGACATCAGAGGAAAGGGATGGTAAAGGCAACGGTACGTACAGGAGAGCCAGGGGGTCCTGGAGAACCACGAGGTCCCAGCAAACCTCTAGGACCCTATGAAAGATGACAAGCAATGACTTTTATTCTATGCTCAGTACACTGATGAATAGTTTTCGGGAGGGCACCAGCGGTTCTCTGACGGATACTTATCAAAGAGAGATCAGACGACTTGAAGAAGTAAGCTTAAAGAGGATGTTGTTGCAACATGTTGGGAACCCTGTATGTTTGGGATGGCCTGATGAAACAAACCCCACAGTAGACAAGACTTACACTCTCGCCAGCTAACCCTCTGGGCCCGATCTCTCCATCCTCGCCCTGGGGGAAGAAAAAGACAAAAGTCAGGGTCAGTTTACCAGCATTTCATGCTCTAAAATTTCAACAAATAAATCTGAAGGAAATACTGGCATCTTGTTTTGAACCACTAAATATCAACTATCACTGTATTAGCCAGGGCGTAATTGCAACCTAACCAAACACTGCTGAACATTTAGCCGTGTGGAGGTGGAATAGTTAGTTTCAGGGGGAGGAACGGTTAAACACAAACCCTCCTCCTCCCCAGTTCATAGTCCCCGCCCAGCTGCCGCCTGCCTGAGGGCTGAGCACGCGGACTACAGCTGATGTACGTTGGTGGTTTCCCGCAGCCGAGTGCAATTGTCTTAAAAGTTTTTATGGCTGTTAGAAGAGGAAGTGCTTACCCTCTGTCCATCCTCTCCAGAGGCACCTATGGGTCCCATTGGCCCTAGCTCCCCCTGAGAGAGAGAGAGAGAGAGAGAGAGAGAGAGAGAGAGAGAAAATAAGAGGAGAGGAGAACTGACCAGCTTACAGGCCTGTTACATATGTGACACTTTTTCTTACAGCTTTTCTAAAATACATTAACCCATTCTGCATCATTTTGCCGTTCACGGTGACTGAGATTATGCTGTGTTCCAGGCCTAATACATTTCCCTTCAAGCAGTTCTACTCTTGTGGAAATTGTCGGGTTACTTTCAAATCGTTTTGTTTCTTCATCCTTGTTGTTGTTGATGATGTTTTTTGCAAGTTCATATAGAGGCAGCCAAACTTACACTCTTCCACTAAAAACGTACAGGCCTACTAAAGAGGGCTTCATTAAATTGGGGGCGAGAGACATATTTGAAATCATAAGACAGATTGGGAGCAACCAGTAGAGGTCATCAGGCTCCCGCAGTTTGAAATAAAATGCCATGAAAACTTGGAATGCATCCAAAATGGCGACCTGGCTTCAGGTCCATGTCAGCCTTATTAATGCAGTTACACTGAGAGGAACAAAACAATTTACAACTTCTTATTCAGTTATTCCCTTCCTGACATAGCAGCTGTTTACTCGTCGCACTGACATTTAAGCAGGTTACTCAAAGGTGATCTTACACAGATATTGAAATTCCAAACTTGAACGGTGACTGCAGCCAAACATATTTCCTTGCATCCAAAACATTTGCCATCTAAAAGATACCGAACCCTTCAGCAGAAGTCACAGCAAACTAAGAAAATGTTGTTTTAATGCCAGTTATGTGACTTATCACGCAAAGAAACAGCATTGTGCTCCTAAGCTTGAAAACATCCACAGGAGATGTTTGTCGGGCAAAGCAGTACTCTGCTGTTCATGAGGATTCCTTCGCAATCTGGTTCATTATTTCTCTCAATGGGCAAATCTACCTCAGTGGAATCTGCTACAGCAAAGGAACACAAAGCTGTTTTTGAGAACATCAGAAAATATACACATTATTTTGACAAACAGGACATGGGGCATCCACCATAGTGTACTCACCCGGTGTCCCTTTTCACCAGGCAGTCCTGGGAGTCCATCAAAGCCTCTGTCACCCTGTATAGAAACACGGCAGACCACACATCATCATGGGCTGCAGTACGCTCCTAGCGATGCTTTACCTTTTTTATTTTAATTTGTAGTTATTTACATGAACACGAGAGGTGGCGTGATCATGGCATACAGTACCTTGGAGCCTGACTCTCCGGGCATTCCACGTCCCCCATCAGCACCGGCACGGCCCTGAGGAACAGCAGGAGGATGATTACGCACATAGATTAAGGCTTACATGTTATAGTTAGTTAGCAAGATAACGTCAGGGCAAAAGCACCCATTCTAGAAAGTCCTTGCAAGTTTAAGTTTTTTGCTGTTTCATTGTGTGAACTACTTTCCTGTTATCTCATTATTCTCTGTCGAGTTTGTACATTACTTGTACTTGCTTGTATGTGCTTTGTAACTTTGTCTAGAAAACTCCTATAATGTTCATATTATAGAAGGCCCTTTATTTCGGACATGACTCAGATAGTGATGTTTTAATGCAGTTGCTGCGTCCTGCAGGTGTATTTGTCTGTTTACTTGAGAGCAACAGCTGCTCTTCCTGGGGTCCAGGTGGTTTGTTGGATTGTGCAAAGTCTTGCCAGTAATTAAACGAATATTTAAAATATTGCATGATTCTTATCAGTAAACAACTGAGCAGTACACAGATTTGGCACCAAAGAGCAAGCAGTAGAGCAAAGATGATGCTGACTAGCACACATCACAGGTTAATAACATATTAAACAGCAATATACAAAAAAATAAAAAAATGTATTAAGTGATCGAGGAAGGACTAAGGAAGACTGGGAATCAGCTATGAAGAAACATAGGAGGAGAAGTGCTGAAAAGAATACCTAACACACACAAAAATGACAAATGTGAAATAAACTTCTAATTCTCATACTACTCAGATTTCCTCTTGCGGTGATATTTATACAATCCTTTTTTGAAACTATTACCAGTAATCCTTGTTTAGTTTAGGACCATTTGAAGTGAAAGAGAAGGGGATGCAAGACAAATGTAGCCCAGTACAGCAGAAGATGAGTAAATTACATATTAACACTCACATACGCAATTCATTTATCACATTTTGTGACATTAGAATCAGCTAATGGCTCACAACTGCCCCGCGGATCAAGCTTGTATTACTTATTTTCCTATGACTGGTTTATGTTTATCACTAACTGATTAGTTCAAGACGTTTGACTGCACGTTTGTCACACTAACGGCGCCCCACATCCACTGTCAGTTTTCCAATTTGGCCATTTTCAGACAGATTTCAGACATTGATCCTGAAGAGTGGAGGCAGCGCAGGCCTTTTAAGCACACAGCTATTGTTTGTTGGACTGGAAATAAGCCTCTCAGCAGTGAGTACACGAACAACCACACAACAACAAATGCAGAGGCACGTGAGAGTAGCCCGGGTCACTGAGTTCACTCACCCTCTTGCCAGCTTTGCCAGGTTGTCCTGGAGACCCTTGGATGCCACGGGGACCCTGTGTACAGACACATGAGGACTACTTAATGACCAAAAAAACATAACAACCTGGGACGTTGCCTTCAGTCGCTGGTGAGGGTTATTTTTACACAATATTAGGATGCTTACTCACCTGAGGACCAGGGTCTCCACCTTCACCTTTCAGTCCAGTACTTCCAGTCAGACCCTGCAGAGAAAGAACACAAGCCAAACCTAAATATGCACCACTCAATCTGTGACACACGCAGTTTGCTACAGGAGAGAGGGGCGAAGAATAGTGTAAAGTAAACAGCAGATGGCGATGTTTAGCTTAATATGCACATTCTTTTTGTGCGTTGCTCTGAAGAAAGATTAATCGACACATTCCCTTTTACCACAGATGCATGAATTACCTGGTGTCTCAAGTTTAGACAGTCAAAGACAATAAGGCTCATTAAATCCTATCACTCTACTTTGACTATTTGTCTTTTAACGATGGATCATGTGATGCTGGCAGAAACATTGCTGTGTTAATTAATGTTTTGTTTTTTTTAGCATATCAATTATTAGCATGAGCTTAAATGTGAAATGTGAAATTATCGTGATGGCTCAAAATTAACATCTGAACCCTAACATTAAAAGACATGCAGGCGTATTAACACAGCTGGGTGTCTGTTGGCATACACTTAAGTCTAAAAATGCAACGATAGGCAGAGATCTGGGGCATATACTGTAATCTGTCTACAGAAAAGTATGGATTCAAAACGGGTGATTTGGCAATCACAGACAGACATTTTAGGATCATCAAATAGCTCGAAAAGCTGGGTTTTAAACATTTTACAGATGTACATTTGCTGCAGATAAAAGCCACACATTACCCTCATCTCATCCACTGATCTTTGTAGCTACTTATTGCCACATCATTTCATATCATTATGCTTGGCCCTTCAGCCTGAGAAGAGAAGAGTTAGAGGGTGATTCTCTGTGACTTTTCTAGGGCCTTTTCCTGCAGATAAATAGTGGATCATGTATCAACAAGCCCAAGAGAGGGGGTGGGTGGATGGCGGAGAGCTTGGCAGCTGGTAACACCTAACAGACACTGAGCCACCAAGCGCTGATTTGACAACATTTCAAAACAAGTAATACGGTTTCTGCTGTGTCTCTTCCAATGAATCTGTCCAAAAATATGATTTAAGGCATTTTCCTTAGACAATGCTGAACTGACAGCAGTACAAACAAACAGATTTTAAGCGTTGAATTCCAAAAAGGCGATTTCTGACAAATACATATACCATCAAGCTTTGAGTATGTGTCACAATATGGATCCGAATGGATATCAGGTGTAGGTACATGACAAATTTAATAATCAAACGTTCCTTGGAAAAGCTAAGTTACCAAAAAAGCAAAGCTCCAAATTCTTACAGACAACCTCAAGAAAACAAAAAAGCAACAGCTCACCAGCGGCCCTGATCTTCCTGTCAAACCCATTGGCCCTGGGGGTCCCCTCATAGCCAGCTGCAGGGCAGACACACAGACAAGAACATGGTCAAATTCCACTTAGGAAAACATCCATTCAATATAAGTAGTGTATGTCCAATTTTTGTGTATAAAGCATATATTGTGTGTTTGTACAAGTTTCTATATTTTCACTGTTTTGCTATTGTCTATGTCATGCGTCAGATGTATACATAAGACCTGGTTTGTTTTACATGCTATATATTATCTATTCTTCTTGTATGTTTGTCCATGCATGTCCATGTTACATGCTAAACTGATTCAGTGACTTTTTGTTTTTGTTTCTCTTAAATCCGTACACACGTGTGTTATGCGTATGTTGTTTTAGAACAGAATTCAATCAAATCAATAAAACGTATGACTATTATTAAATGTTGTCATTAATTAAATGTTGCAAGACAATCATTCCACCACATCTCATTGTAATGTATATGATGCCTTTGGGTCCATTTCCATACTATACACATTCTGCATCATTCTCTAATTGCTTTCTCATTGTGTTGTCTTACTGTACGGCAAATTCATTTCCACACTTAATCTCTTTGGCCACTGAGGTCTCTGTGCAATTAATGTGGCATATCGTGCAGAATCCAGATTTTCTCTATTCTCTAACCGGCCACTTCCTCTCCCACATATACACAAAGACATTTCCTACACCTGTCGGTTTAGCCCCCACGCAGGTTGGTATTTTTAACTCTCTCCAGCCTGTCCGACTGTTCAAAGTGGCCTTTTTATGTTGTTGCTCTTCAGCCTGCTCGGCATGTCTCCTTTTAGCCTTGCAAGGACAACGAAATGCAGAGTTCCCTCCTCCCCTCCCCACTAAAATACTGTCATCTTCATCCTTCCCCTCCTTTGCCCCTACAGCTGTGTGTGGGGAGCAGAGAGGGGGTGGGGAGTTTGTCCACAGCCCTTTTGACTTCCCAGAGGCTTTTTTAATGTCCTTTTCTACTTACTCTGGCCTGGGAGAGGATGGCCTGGGCTTGGGCTTCTTGAGCCGACACCACTGGACCCTTCTCACCATCCCCACCAAAACGGAACTGTTGAACAAACGCAGACACACACACACAGGCATTGAAAACAACAGTCTTGTTTGTCATCACTATTGAATACCATAAAAATTAGCCTGGTTATAGAAATATATCATTAAAGATGGCTGGTATGTACTTCTGTTGTGTTATTCTGAGCACTTACTGGCAGCATCAGCATGGTACCAGGGGGCCCGGCTAAACCATCAGCACCAGGCAGACCAGCACGGCCAGGAGGACCCTGCAATACAAAAGAGACATCACCAGATAAGATTGACTGTAGCGTGTAAGACAATGTTTGGATGGGTGTTTGTATTTTCTCCGCCTCCGGTGGCTCCTCAGTGACCATTGTATATATGTAATGTATATATTATCATATCTAAATTGATAACTTGAATATGGTTTATACTAAACCTGCCTACCCTTCTCTGTTGGCTGTGTCACATATGCATCTCTTGTGGTTTTCAGGTTATAACTTATATCTGGGATCTCTGACTTTTAAGAATGCATGATGGTGAGTATCAGTGGAAATCACTCTTGAACGCTGTAACAATGAACAACAAAAGTGTGGACAAGATTACAAAATATATAAGCATGTGCATACGTTTTCTGTGATATTGCTTAGAAAAATGTACCTGATCCTGAGTTCTTGTGGTTTTGACTCTTATATTGTGCCATTACATACACGGTTAACAGTGGCAGTAATATGGAAGGACACACAAACACATTCACTCACTTTCACACTCACACACACACACACACACACACACACACACACAGATGGAGCAGTAAATGCTGGATGTGTGCCGTTTTGTTAGTTTGATCAACATGTGATCAAACTAACTCCTCCTACTCCTCCAGCACACATAGACTAGGCCTGTCCATCTGTAAACCACCCTGCTGTCTACAGTCCAAAACCAACATCCATTTCCATGAATTCTGGTGCGCATGTTTATGTATGTGTGTGTGTGTGTGAGTGTGTTGCATGTCTGTGGAGATCGTCTAAAGACCGAAGCGTTAAATATGGATACCCAGGGCACGGCTCATTCCTCATCTCCTAATCTTCAGGAGTTTGACCATAATAATTGACCTTAAGTTAAAACTCACTCATATCTCACACCGTTCAGGTCTTACTGTATTATGCATTACAATAGTGAAGAGTGATCATAATGGACGAGGTGGAGCTCAAGCATGCCATAACAGAAAACGAAGGTTCCCTCCACTGACTGTACTCTGTTCTACATTGAGACACCTTGGGGGGCATCATTGAGCTTACAGGAGGTGGTCGGTGGCTGTGTTAAAGACATCTACTTCCCAGAGGTGGCTTATAATCAGTTTAAGCCATGGTTAGTTCAATCTGTTGCTAAGGTTACTGCTGTTAAATATGCTTCCCACACTGATTTATAATGATGGCTGAACTGTTGAGCCAGGTTTGAGGAGTACCAATATACAATTATATTCTTCACCTGACAATCAAAAAGATATTTTATGTGGCCATGGTAAAATGATTCTTTACAGCAGCAAAATGTCCATACTTTAATGTGGCGCACAGACTACCTTAATACCAATTAATTAAAAAACATCACATTGTTGCAGGCCGTCTTACAGGTCATCATACCAATTAATTGATAAATTCACATACTATCAAATCATTTATTGTTACCTATTAGATCATTGGCTGTGGTCTTGCATGCTAATACTTGATATTAAGCTATTAGCATGATGTCAACAGACAGAAATTATTAACTTTAGCAGCACTAGAACATAATCATAATTCATTTAAAAAGCTGAGTCAGTCTTCTGCTTGCACTTCGGTTTGATTTGACCGGTGTGTTGGTGTATGCCATTAATCTTTTAAACGTCTCTATAGTCTCTTGTAATCGCTATAGACTAGTCTCTTAGTTGTTGTCTTACATGCATATCATTTCCTGCTATGAAGTAAGCTTAGGCAATGTTCATATGTGGCCATTGTCTGTATATAGACAAGCACCGCATGTATAACTCAGTTGCGACATACTTGTTTTACCCAGTTTCATCAAATGACCCAAAGGAGTGTCTATTTACTGGCAACTCACCCTGTCACCAGGATCTCCAGCAGTACCTGGGGGTCCTTGTAGGCCTGAGGGACCTGGAAGACCCTAAAAAGACAAAGCTAAGTCAGCAGAACACCAGCAGGCAAGCTCATTAAATTCGGACAACAATGGTATAATTATGTTCAGGTGCAAAACACTGACACGTTTCTTCTTTGACAATATACTCACAGCTGGGCCGGAGGGTCCTGGTGGACCTTCAATCAGCATGCCCTATAAAAAACAAACACGTTTGTTTCACACCGCGAACACTGTAGTGCTGTGCAACTGTTGCACTACAGACAAGTTCAGGATGCATCAACAAGCTGAAGGTTTTAAAAGAAATAAAACTGTAAAACATTCAGTTGACTTAATTCCACTTGGTTTTAGACCATTTTATAATAAAAGTGAGAGAAACATTTGGCAGCTCACTCTGTAAACAGACTAATTTGAACTAAAATGACATGATCGTGTCACTTCAGCACATCAGCATTGACGTTTTGGGCCTTACAGGTTCAATGACAGCTGGCTCGCCCTTCTCTCCCTTCTGGCCGAAGGCTCCTCCAGCACCAGCAACCTGTAGTTACAAAGCAAGCACAGAGGAGACATTCTTCACACAGCAGCTATAGTCCACAGGTGAATGAATAGCAATGATGAGCAAGTTCAGCCAGTGAAAAGAATGTGTGTTAGTGGTCGAAATCATTACTAAATGTATCAATAACATATACTCAGTTGCAACTACTGTAGCTATGTCAGCGGCAGAGAGTGAATCAAGAATCAAGAATCAAGAATAACACAAAGTGACATGACATTATGGAACAAAACGAGCAAAATGTTAGTCGTAATGAGCAAGAACTGACCTCTATGTGCTTGAAATGGAGCAATGCTGCCAATGGTGACCAAATAAGACATTGCCAACAGGCTATTGTTGTCATGCAAACCACACAGAATAACACAAGCTGATAGATATATAGAGAGAAACAATAAAAGACATTGTCCTACAATATACAGGTTCACATTTAAGTGAGGTTTGTGCAACATTACAAATGACTGAATCTAAATAAAGAGCTGAAAACCATTGTGCTTTCATTTGTGGTAGTGAATTCGGCTGTATTTTCAGTTTATGTGTGTCTCATGCGTCTTGGGAGTGAGGGTGGAGAAGGTGGGGTGAGATGGGAAGGATCAGGAGGTGCTTGTCTGTCGGTGAGTGAGAGAGAAAAAGTGGAGAGAAGGACATATGTTCAATATTTATACTAACAAGATGACTGTGACACGCTGTGACTGTTGGGTTGGTAAAGGCAGAGTTCAAATGTCTGGGCACGAAGGGAAGTGAAAGGAATCCATAACATCTTGATTACAGTTGCGTGTGTGTGTGTGCGTGTGTGTGTGTGTGTGTGTGTCTGTGTGTGTGTGTGTGTGTGTGTGTGTGTGTGTGTGTGTGTGCACTGTGCCTATAAGTTATGGGCTAATTGCTGTGCATATAGGGAGGGATGTGTCGCAGACAGACAGCTTGTTAAAATGGCAGAGGAGGAGAGGGAGGGATCAGATCTGACTGCTGAGAGATGAGTGGGAGGGGAGGGGGCGGTATGGCTTGTGGGATACGTATAGACGGGTGGCATGTCGGTTGAGCCGACATACACTGAGTGAAGGCTGTGTGTGGAGAGAGTCGGAAGTTGGAAGAGAGAAGAGAAGAATGCGCAAGTGTGAATAATGTCTGCGCTTGTGCACACGGCGTGTCAGAATGAGATCTACTAAATTAAGTAAGTAATCGGTTACAACCTTTCTGCGAAAACACGGATGCATGCAATTTCCCTGCCACAGCCGTCAATCATTAAATCACCAATCACACACTGGTGAGAGAGCAGCAAGACTCCACGCTCAACATGTCAATGACACATTGCCAAGCAACCAACTAGGAAGGCGTGCACGGGAAGACAGTGTGAGTTCACAACACACAGAGAGTCCCAAACCCGTGCCCGTTCATGCTTGCACCCCTCGGTCACCAGGTGAGGGGTGTTGTACTTACGGTGCTCTCAGAAACGTCTGTTTCGGCAGCAACCCCAGGCCCCACTTCATCATCGTAGGTTGCCGTGGGTTTGGACGGGGCTCTGCCATACTCATCATATGCCCCGTAATCATACAATCTGTTGTCAACCTCGCCCAAATCATACTCCTTTAGGTCGTATTCCTTAAAGTCGTATGCTTCCGCACCAGTGTCCAAGCTGTCCACTGTTTCTGTGACAATGGTGGGCTCCGGAGCAATGGGAGCGGCCTCGGTGACATATGCACCGACAACATCCTCCTCCACAGTCTTTCAGGTGTTACCCAAGCGAGGGGGGGGATGGTGAGCAACCAAGGAAATAAGGATGTTAGTTAAGCAATTGAGGCAAATAGTCTACTTTTAGATGTTATTAAAGCAGAATGAAAATGAATTCAGTATGATATGCAGAAAACAACAAATAGCAACGGTAACACCTTATTTATTCCGAGTTCAACAATCTTGAGCGATCTTGGAGGAACGAAGAAACTATCTGACAGTTTCTGGTCTGGTAATTGTTATGCGATTTTAATTTGAATATGAACAGCTATTTATTAGTCACTGGGGACATTTTCAAAAACAAAGAGCTAAAATCTAAACCACACGCTGTTAAGTACTGAATCATGTTACTAATTATGTACCGACTAAGTGTCTGTTAACAATCCTTGAAAAGCTGTCCTAAACTCTTCCGGGTTCCAATCCATGTTACAAATATGCTGGATGCTATGTTAAGTCACACATTCATGAAATGCTGTAGTGCAGTGATCCCTACAGCACACAGCCGTTCAGTATACAGACATGTTACGATGCAAAAGGAATAAATAAAGTGTTACCGTAGTGACTGAATAAAATCATTGTCATTTCTGACAATCAAAGGTTTGCTAACCAAGACAGACTTGATGTTACCTCAGCCTTAATTTCTTTCTCATCATACAACCATACATGATATACTGATACAGACAGTAAAGAAAGGCTGAAATTGGAAGTCTGAAATGACACTAGAAGCAATTTGCGTGGACATCTCATCAACCGTCTTTTTGTAGTAGATTGTAGTAGCTGTGCAGATATGCAGAGCGCATCAAGACGCAGCGCGTGCAACTGAAACTGAAATGTGCAAAATACGTTTTGAGCCTCCTGTGAGTTTACCCTACATTTGGCACAAGCACTACAACCACAATCACTTGGCACAATTTTGTCTACCCTTCCAAACTGTGATCCCGGTGGATTTAGCTTTGTAGACAAGCAAAATGGATGCAATTACAGTTATTATTGACAGCACTCCTTCTTGCCGAATTATATATTTAAAAGTGCCTGTAGAATCACATCCGCTTTGTCAAACACTGCGGTGGACAATGCACATTCATAGCTGGCCGTGAGGGGATTTTAGCCTTGGTCATCATAGTTCTTTTAGAGGTAATTAGTCGAACTAGTGATCAAAGCCAAGCTTATGATGTGATGGACAGGGAATATATTGTTAAGCAGCTCATCTCTAGTAGCATTTAATGTA
This sequence comes from Gadopsis marmoratus, assembly GCA_036023855.1. Classification (NCBI taxonomy): domain Eukaryota; kingdom Metazoa; phylum Chordata; class Actinopteri; order Centrarchiformes; family Percichthyidae; genus Gadopsis; species Gadopsis marmoratus. The sequence goes on along the minus strand of JAVQJF010083405.1, from coordinate 2,294 downwards.
AGTGGCATTGGCTGACAGATGCGCTGCAGTCATCATCAAACATCTTTTGATCCAGGAAAAGGCTGCAAGTCTTGTCAACTCTCCGCCTTTTGTGTGGGTAAATACAGAAGACAGGCCAGTGTAGCTGTGACAACAATTCCGAACAAACAGCACGGTCCAAAAATATCTTTTTGGCTCTGGGCAAAGGAGCACATATTACTTCACTAAAGGTATGAGTGGTTTCAATTAGAAGGAGGGGCACATTAATATAATAAATAAGCAATTTTTAAACAACTGGTTAACTTGCAGCGTCTTAGTAGGTCTACTGTGCTCACTTGCTGAGAGCTAACAAAATCTGCAGCCTTAGCCTGGAATGCATGGCACGACATGAAGCTACAAATAACCTGCACAATGTCCAGCGCATTAATGTCTAAGCATGTAATGAGTCCCTAGCATCCACATGGTGTATGCAGTGGAACAAGTGATTTGTAGCTTTTAAACATTTAAAGAAAGCGCCCTGTCCATCAGTTCTGCCACACACACACACACACACACACACACACACAATCTTAGTAAGTCAAAAGACACATGCATTCGTTTGAATGGTTGCGTCTTTGTCATTTCATACCAGGTTCTTCCTTGGGTAAAATCGTCCTCGCTCACATTTCCCAAAACACCTAAGACTGGTTTTCAAAAGTAGATGAGAATGAAGTTGAAAATTACCTCATTGGGTCCGCTCGTGGCAAAGGGGGACTGAGTTTGAGTACCATCTACTGTTCCGTAGTCAGTGTCTGTATTGTAATCTCCTTCTACATTGTTTGGCTGAGTCATGTTGAAAAAAGGAAAGAAATATAAAGCGACGGTTAGCACAAAGGCTCAAACCAGAGGTTATTTGCAAGGGGTCCTTCCAAGTTGACTACAGACTCTGCTACTTCTACGCAGAAGAGGTTAGGGAGCTCTAGGTCTGCCATCACAGATTTTCCCTTCAAGGCGGGAAGATCTTGATGGGATCCGGTCTTTTCTTTACATGAACGTTTACCCTAAAATTGCCTCTGGGTCGTGCTGGCGCTGTGGCCTGGTAGCCATGCATCTGTCGCTTCTTCTTAGCGGCAAACTTTTTAGCTGGTGATTTTTTGGCAGCCAAGAAGTTTAAGGGCTTGGCCTTAGATTTACTGAGGGACTTTCTGGTCCTCTTCTTTTTCATGGAGACACTACGTTTCTTTCTCTGGAAGAGGTGGTGGCGACAAAGAACACCAAGACAAACATGGGACATTCAGAAGTGGAAATGATTTTAAAGGCACAATCCGTGACTGTTGTGCACAGTCTATTCCAACCCAACTGTCAGACCCCATGTGCTCCACTTTCCAGTGGCAATGGCCCATTTAGAGTAATTGGTCTGCACGGTGTTCTTCAAAATGTTGACCATGTGCGCCAGCTACAAGGGCTGCAATTAGAATGCTGACCATATTAACGCTACCTTTGGATTGTGTGACAGTTGGGCAGAAAGGGTGCTGCACAACACTCGCGTACAAGGCCTTTCACGTGACACACAAGAATTTGGGGCACATAACTGCACAGCATAGAAGCATCGATCTGGGACAGATGCAAAAACAAAACACAAAGGATTTGCCTTTCAGCAACTCTTCGGTGCTATTGCAGTAATAAAAAAGCCACAGTGCTGAGATTGCCTTTGCTGTAGTTTCCAAAACGTAAAGTAAAACGTCTCTGATATCCCATAATATATACACACAATAGTTTTAAAGACATGCTGAAATGCAAAAAAAAAAAAAAAAAAAAAAAACAAACGCTCAAAGCAGATGGCGTTTTCCCTGTGAGAGAAGGCAGCGGGCTCAACAGACACACAGAGTATGTTTACGTGCACACTCACAAGCTGACCTCTGCTGCCTGACTGTGTGGTCATACTCAGGCCAGGGCACCCAGGCTACTGCTCAATCGTTCAGTCAAGTGGTGAAAATCAGCACTTTTGGCTGACACTTTTGAATGTTTCTGTTGGGTGTTTTTTGGGGGCGTGCACGCAAACATAACATCGAGACACACGAGACAAACTGAGGGATGGGATGGATGACACTGCAGGAGACACATGTAAATCTTTCCTTTTCCTTTTTTCATTTACCTGTGGTTCAGAATAGTCATCGGTCGGAATGATGCCTGTGGCTCCCTCTGAGTAATCATAGAGCTGAGAGTAATCTAAATCATCAGTAGTGTACTAGAGAGGTTGAGAGAGGGAGAGAGAGAGAGAGAGAGAGAGAGAGAGAGAGAGAGAGAGAGAGAGAGAGAGAGAGAGAGAGAGAGAG
>JAVQJF010083403.1:0-27279 GCA_036023855.1 Gadopsis marmoratus | reverse complement strand
TCGCTGGAGTCGTGTGCACATTAGGCCTAAACGTAGCAAAAGCAAAATGCATTAGTGTGGATGCAGCCTTAGTGCTGTTATTTTAAATCCTATTAAGGTTCAGCACATCCTCTTCAGGATGGAGAAACATCGCCTGACAGAATTTTAAACTGTAGTTATGACTGAATAGAATAGAGGCTCACTAGAAAATGCGAGTGTTTTCCTTCTCTTCAAGATAATATTAGATGATATGGCACAAGAACCCATAGTAACAAAATATGTAGGACTCTTACAGCTGCCACCCGTGAAGCAGGTTTAGTGCAATTCTATCATCATCATCATCTCAATGCACAACATCCGGCTTCTTTCCCTACTCTCGCCTTGCCTGAAGGCACGCTGATTATTATGAGCAATCGCAATCTTCCAAACGGACGTCTCACGCAGTCTCCCTAACTTTGCGGACAATTATTGGCGGCGCTTCCATTTCACGCGACGGCAAAAGGTGAAAACACTCAAAGTGGCTGTTTGAGAGAGAGAAAAAAACCAACAAACGGCAGCGATTTAGAGAGACCACAATCCTTTCTGTTACAAACACAAAACGGAAAAATGACAACATGGAAGTGTCTGAAATGGGGGACGAGATGGGAAACGAGTGGGCTGATCTGTGGGAGAGTGTCTCTCAAAAGCACTTCAGGGAAACATCGCCTCGCCAGTCGAAGGGCCCAATTTACAGAAGAGAGGATTACAACGCCAGATTATCTCGGCAGCGTTATCAAATAGCATCATTGCCCATCTGAAACAAACCGAGCGTGCAAGAGGAGGAGAAGAAGAAGAAGAAGAAGAAGGAGGACAGCTGTCTTCACATCCTCTCTGTTATTGTGCGCTGGTGGATCTGCCTGATGGTTTCCAGGATTCCAGGGATTATTACTCAGAGAATTTACAGTATGAAACTCTTAGAGCTTATCTTGTGCACAAACACATCACACACGCAGTGAACTGTGACTAAACCGGGAGGCCCCAATTTTGATTAGTCACAATTTGACGTGGGTTTCGATGCACAGCAGGTGATCTTCAGTATTATCACTATACCGTAAGGAAATCTTTATACGTGTATCTTTATATCACACAAAATGTCTTTGTGGGTCCACAACAGCAAGGGTTTCCACTAGGGCTGCTCGATTATGGCAACAATCATAATCATGATTATCTCGTTCGATACTGAGCTCATGATTATTTAACACAATTACTTATTGACTTTGGAAACGTCGGGCATTTATTATATAACTTGAAAAGCGTGTCTTGTTATGCAACAGTGGACTCCCTTGAACTTTAAGTGTTGTGGTGGAAGAAGTCGAGCGGGCTTGACTTTTCTCCCTGTTTTTGTTGCTTTATTGTCTGGTCATAGACCACTTTGTGACTGGATTACAGATGATTAAACACATGGGTCGTATTGCCTTGTGGTGCAGACACCACCGTGTAACAAAGTGAATGGGTTTGGGCTCTTAGGGAGGGGTGTGCTGGAGTTACACCACCAGACAAAGCAAGAACAAAACAGAATACGGCACAATAACAGTTTTATCTTCAGCTTTGGTAAACATTGGAATCTGGAACCATAATTGAAAATAAAATTTGATTAATCGTCCAGCCCTAGTCTCCTCAGCCCCATCTCTCTAACAAGATAAGGAAATTGAAAGTTGAAAGTTCAAAACAAGTTCACCACAACGTCCTTTTAGTAGCTGGTAGTAGTTGGTTACAGTGTTGCGCTGTGACAGAAAGCAAAAGTTGTTTTCCTGCATGAGTCAAATGTGATACACGTCGATTCACCATTCAACACAACCTCCACACTAGGGTGCACACAGTCCAGGGGCAGCTTGGCTCCTCATGACAAGACATAAGATCCCCTGAAAACATGATCTGTGAAGTCTGCTATTATAATATGCTGTTTTTGCCACGCATCTGTTCGTAATCATCATGGATCATGTGTGAAATTAGGCTGCTGTTGATATACGATTCATACATCAACACTGAAGCGTGAGGTGTGCAATCGTCCAATATGACCGTAATTCCTCGGGATACCTGGCGGGTCATAGGTGTCTATGGGATGTGTTGAGGCAGGAAAAGGATGTGAGCGACTTTGACAAGGAACCAAACTGTGATCGCTGGACGACTGGGTCAGAGCTTCTCCAACACCGCAGCTCCTGTGGGGTGTTCTGGTCTGCAGGGGTCAGTACCGACCGAAAGTGGTCCAAGGAAGGAGAACCGCTGAACCGGCGACAGGGTCATTGATGCGCGTGGGGAGCGAAGGCTGGACCGTGTGTTCCGATCCAACAGACCGCTCAGGGTGCCCATGCTGTCTGAATGTTAGGGCTGATCGGTGCACTGAAATAGCACATCAAGAGAAAAAGTATTAACGTAGTATTCAAAAATGAGTGCATCTAAAGACCACGATCTTGATGAGCTCCAGCCCTGGACTTGTTGTCTTCAGCTCTGCTGTTGCTGTTTTGTTCCCAGTCTGATCATCACAACCTCGAAGAGAAAACAGAACTTGAGCCGGTGGTTTGTCTCACTGAAGTAAACACAGCTTCCCATTCATGTTGCCTGTCAGTCAAGAAGCATGTCTAGACATTGTTTTCCCGCGACCTCGTCATGTGTTTGTCATCTGGGCTTTGTCTTTGCCGCTCACATCACTCGGCCGTGCAAACGAAACCCGGGGCCGCATGAGGAGCAGCCCCCGGGCTCGCTGCGACAGTTGGTTTGTCACAAGGATTACGGCGTCATATCCATCAAAGGCCGAGTAAACAATCGCAGAAACAGCACACGGCGAGGCAGCTGCGGAGCGCTCCGACATCCGCCGCGGTGACACGCACACGATGCACCTCACCTCACACAGGTCACGCAGAAGAAAGGCTCCGTTTGATACGGGATGCACTCCTTTTTTCTGCGTGCAAAAAAGTTCTGAAATGTATGATCAGAGGTGAAGCGAGGTCCCGCAAAGAGAAGCATTAACTTCATGCTCATCCACCCACAAGCTCCACAGTCAGATAGGTGTTGCAGACACAAAGAGACTGGCATGGATGTCGATAGGCAGGCGCTGGGCCCTTAAGGGCATGTGAATAGCAAATGAGAATGATTTTTTAGTGGGAGTGATGAAGTCGGTGGTTTACTCCGCAGCCCCAGCCTCATCTGCCGAGATGCGCCCGGTGGGCTACGAGTCGAGGTTGGGTAAACGGCCTCTTACACCTCTCCCCGGGGATGTTTACCAGCCAGGCTCAGCAGCTCACATTGGGCTGACCTTCTGCTGCCTGCTGGCTCCCTAACTCCCTCTCTCTCCATCACTCGTGGGCAGTTAAACAGCGAGTCACATTACAAAATGAGCCAGAAAGGCCCTCTTGCCCTGGGCAGATCAAGGGCAGTATTTTTAAACAGATCAGATCGCACAATTTGCAGCCTTCCACAGAGCGGGGTGAATAAATCTCTGAGCTTTTTAAGGAGCGGTGATTAAATGTTTTACTGTGTCCGTCTGCCGTGCCTCTGGAGTGGGAACTGGTCTGAGAGCAATTTCTTTTTGTTCACCATTTGTTTAATGACTAGCAATATTGATATTTCTTTTTTCTTTCTTTTTTTTTGTGCACTGCAGAGAATGTCTGGAGTCAAATATTGGCCTTGTTATTAAAAGCCTAATCCTCCCAGCCCTCGATATCAGTTTTCCCACAGAAAGGTTAGCCAGGAGCTCCCATTTGTTGAAATGGGAGTGGTGCAGATGAGCAGAACGTAGTAGCTGTAGTTTGTCAGGGAAATGTCAAGATAATAATGTCAAGAAAATGTCAAGATAATAACACAGCCAATAAAACATGCATGGTTGGCTCTCTGAATTATCCCAGAATGAGTGATTTTTTGCTCAGAAACTTTATTAACCTTGAAAGGGAAACTAGTAATTGATATATTGATTTGGATTAGTCACGAGGTTCTGAATTAAGTGAGATCTGCTTGTATCTGGATCTCTGTGGTGGAGGTCGATTTTTTTTTTTGAGCTCCTTTTCATGACTTGATGTTGAGGCATGTTTTAATCTAGTTTTAGTTCGGTGAACTTGCAGAAAAACATAAGAAGAAGAATTAATTGCAAAACAAATCACAATAAAACAGGCTGCCCTTTGCAAAAGATATGGATGTTTCCTACTTTTTGCTTATTAAATAAATTAAAGATTTTCTTTTTCCCCAATAAAAGATGAATGGCAATGACTTTCACACAGTATGCGGCAAACATCTTTCTTCTCTGTCCGTCGCTTTCCACCGGCTTCCACCATGTTCACGGAAATGTGGCAACATGTTTTCCGCATATCAGAACAAGATTTAAAAGGTGCATAAAAATGCAGCTTTGCTAACGTGGCTACCATTAAAAAGAATATAAAAGCACTCAGTACTGCAGCGAAGGGTGTTTTACCTTTCGCTCTTCTCCTCCACCTTTGCATGTCGCCTGTCCAACGTGCATTGGGAGGGGTGGTGGTGGAGGGGTGGGCTTGTGCATGGTGCTGATTAGCAGCAGAGAAGGTGTTGATGACCCATAACTCATCAGGGTATCTCCACCCCCCCACACATGTACAGTATATACACGCTCCAACACACCGAGGCGTATTTGCAGCTCAGACATACTAATTAGACTGTCAGGGAGTAACAGGGGAAGAGGGCTAATGTAACACAATCCCCCCTCCCCCTGATGAAATGACACAGGCATGTGAGTGTGGCTGCCCCCCTGCCTTCAGGTGACACATCACTGTCACATCGCACTGACACATCACGCCAGTCTGACTCTTTCTTCAGGCAGTCGAGGAGGAAAAAAGGAAAAGGAAAGAAGAAAACACAGCAAGCAAACAAGCAAGAAAAAAAAAGGTCGCCACAGGAAGAGAAGTGGCAGCGGTATGATGACATGATGACGCGGGTGAAACATATTGTTTCTGTTTAACCTTTTTTTTGGGCAGGCAGGCTTTGGCGCGCCGAGATCAGCAGCCGTCACGCTGATGAAAATGGATGTGTTGGAAATGAGAATCTTTTGCGGACGCCGTTTTATTTATTTATTTCTTTTCCCCTTTCATTGTGTCCCCAGCTTTGTTGCTAAGCGCTCGCTGCTGCTGGTGTTTCTGCACCTGCCAGTCAGACAGTGTGGGCAGGCCAGATTTTCTGTCGGTGAGGTTGTGCGAGTCTGCAGGTGGCGCTCTCCTCTTCGTCTGTCACTGCTCACTCGTGACCTTACGGGTCTTTACAAGACGTTCATTAACTGGATGCACGCTGAATCACTTTGCATCGTACCAGCCGGCAATAAAACGTGGAAAATGCACATTATTTTATATGAAACTTCTTAAAGGAATTAAAGGAAGCACAATGGTGCTTGGGATTCTTCAGTGGTGCTTTGTCCACTGGAGACTAATAGATGATAGGAAATGGTGTCAAAGCAGAATTTCGTGAGTTAAACCTGTTTGTGTCTGATTTCATTTCTAAATTTCTTGGTGTCGTTTTCAGGATGCACTCAGTGGACTCGTGCAGTGGTGCAAAGTTGTGGTGCAACTAGCTTTGCTCACCAGATGGTGCGCTGAGGGGCCACCGTTGGGCCGCGGGAGAATGGGGATGAGAACGGCAGGTATGAAATATAAGGTACATCAATTTACACGTTAACCAAGCTAAAGAAGGGAGAAACCTCAAGCGGAGCCACCTTAGTATTAGAGTATATAAATCACGTATATATACATAAGTACATAAGTCCACTGCTGAGCAATACATTAGATAAAAAGAGACACACGTCTACACACCCAAAATAAGTAACATTTTGTAGAGCTGTTAACTTTTGAAAGTTTATTAAACCTTTAACACCAGCAAGAGACGAGAGTGATAAACCTTTAGATTTTAGCATACTATTTTATTTCTCTCTTTTTTTTCTTTTCATCTTTTCCTCCCCTTTTTACTAGCGAAACAGCGATTTCATTTCTGACCTTTATTGGAACAAGGGCCAACAACTCTCCCTTCACCAGAGGCCTGTCCAACAAAGCACAAAGCGGTCAGATTTACAACCACAAAGAACACACAGTATTTTGACATAAGCATATCAGAAAAAGAAGAAGAAAAAAAAGCCCACATCAAATCTAAACCACCACGTAACCTTTGAAAGGGTTCTTTCTGCCCATCAGGGTCAAACGTACGAACGTTAGATAAACATATCCCAGGCAGCTTATACCACCCAGCAGGAAGGGATTTTGTGAGTGTAACAGAGCAGCGTTTCCCTGCAGAAACAGTCCTTGGCTGGCAGAAAGACCCATATAACAGCACAGACCATGAGTCACTATACATCTCTCTGAACCCAACACTAATGACATTCTTTTAGGTAAAGTGCCAAGGCCTCTTAAAATGGGTCATTTTCAGCACATCTGCGCGTTTGCTTTGGAACCATGCATATTTATTTTACTTATTAACCGTATGAAGTGTTTCATTTCAAAGTACTGCACACTACGAAAACACTGCAGCCTCAGACGACTCTTTTCTCATAATCAGCCGTTTTCGAGGGCAAAGATTTAACTGCCAACTTGGCGGCGGCCTGCGATGCTTTAAACCAAAGGAAACCAAACACGACTCAGTCTGTGGTTCTCTGGACAGAACCCCCGTTCACTGCTGGAAAGCAATAGTTTTTTTTTTTTTTGTGGAGCGTCGAGAAGGTGAGAAGATGAGCACCACCCTCACGTCCGAGACGCTTTGCTTAGCTTAGCATAAAGAGTGTTAGCAGGGCGACACAGCTAGCCTGGTGCCGTCCGATGGTAAGAACCTCCTCCTACCAGCACTAATAAAGCTCACTAATTAACGCTGGTTTGTTTAATCCGTACAAACAATACGTGTAAAAACAAGGCTAGCTGTTTCCCCTTGCGATCAGAATTGGAAGCTGAATTGTTTCACCCAAACAAGCTAAGAGCTGAAATGCAGAAAGGTTCAAAGCTAAACTGTGATACTGTAATTGTTGGAGAAAGCACAATATTTCAAGTGGAATAAAAAAAATAGAACTAAAATAGATAGTAAATATACATATAATATATCTATATAAAATATAGTAAAAATACAAAATAAAAAACAGTTTCAGTGTAAATGTTCTCTGCAGGTGACGGAGCTGAACCCTCTGATCTTCATGTCAGAGAATGGCGACTGCAGATGAAGTAACGATTTTAGAGAATTGTCATTATTTAATTTGCCGGGTTTCTCAAAAAACTCAAAGGAAGAGAACGGCATCGTTTTGCGTTTGAAGGGAAAGTTAAAAGTGTGGGGCCAAAAAAGAAAATCTGAGGTTTTTTACACAAAATTAAAGATACACCGTCTTCAAAGAGAATGTAATTGGACATATGTACTTTTTAGTTCAGTCTTAACTAGGCGCATGTTATGAAATTAAAAATGAGAAAGAGGATAGAAAATGAATTTCCCTTTCATTGCCACTTTAAAGCCGTGGATATGGCTGAAGACACGTTTGTCCCCACAGTCAATTTCTAACCTTTATTTATCTTTTCAGTTGTTTCACATTCTCACACTGGCGAGCTGCCCAGTGCATCCACACATCCGTACTTCAAGAAAGAAACTAGCACTTTATCTCGGTGGCATTTGACAGCCGTAAGGCAGCAGTAAACTACGTCAGTAATCACAGGACTCTGACCTTCTTATAGAACGGCGCGACTCTTGATATGCAAATCAACAACAACAACAACAAAAAGCCCACTGCTGTCTAAAGAAAGTGTGCCTCTGATATAACAACAAGGACAAATTAAACTACTCGTGGCTGATTTATTTTCACTTTTCGTCTGCATGTGGCTTCTGAAGACGGCTACAAACAGAAAGATAACAGCTCGACTTGGAAATACACATGAAACGTGCTAACTGAGTGGGAACAGGGAGGTGCTGTTTGGATGTCAGGCTTTTTAACGATACCTAAATAATAAAGAAGATCAGAGTGCTCCCTCTCATTTCTCTAATAAAGCCACGTTGCTGTTTTGCCACAGATCTGTTTGACATTTAGAAAATCCACAACGTCTGATTAGTTCTGCCTGCGTCGTTACCTTTCGCCGGTAACTGGAGCTAGTTATTACGTTTGCAGTGAAGAGAGAGAGAAAAAAAAAATATTAAAAATGAAATGTCAGTTAAACAATGACTGAAATGAAAGAAGACATCACCATATAGAAGCGGAGGGGCACGGTCGTCCTCCGCGCTTGTAATTATTCCTGTTGCTGAGAGTTGTGGGAATAAAGTGCGAATGCCAGCGGTGACAGCAGCTCCCTCACAGCTGCCGATGTTGGAGGATGATACTCGTGACGCTTTTGGATGTGTTTATTGCGCCAGACGGCAGATACCTGTGAGTCCACGCGGCACATAAATGGTCGGCGGAGAGAAAACGCCTCTCCCATCGACTCCGTTCTACTGTATCTTGACTGCTGCCCTCTGCGGCGACTGCTGTCATCGGAGCTCATTGCAAGGCGGGGCACGTAGCCTCAGACCCTGTTGCACCGATCCCCTCATATAATACCTCAACAGCCATAACACAGCCTGCGCCCTGCGTACCGTATATTATATATACACATCTGCATAGAAATATGACTTTTATTGGGGGTGTAATTCTCCTGATCTTCACTGTACCTTTGATAATTGCCGTCCTCCTGCGTTACCTTGCTCAGGTGGAGGGTCACTCACATGACGAATGAAGTTGCTGGGATGGAGAAGATGGCAGAAGCGTGAAAAATGTCCATCAACGATGCCCAGAACTGACAATGACTCTACAGACACCAAACGTTACAATAATAAACATCTTTTGAACTTTTAGCTCTGTATATTCCACATATTCCTTATTCTTTAGACTTACTGCAAATTTCTGCCCACATTCCTTTGTCAGTATTTTGCACATTTATGCTCAGACTGCACAGCTTTCATTCTAAAAAAAGATACACATATTGCACACACTACATATTATAATATTTTGTCAATCTTTCTATCTTCTGTTTACTTTTGTAGCACTTCTGTTTTATTGCTTTGTATGCACAGCAATAAACCAAACTCCAAATCCGATTCGGAAAGTGAAAAGCAAAGAAAGAGGGAAGGGACAAAGAAAAGAAGAGAGACAGAGAGGAAGCCATCATACCAGATAAATGGAAAAATGTACTGGCATATATTAGCTGTTTTCATAAAGCCACACATTTGGAGTGATTTGTTCATTGGTTAAAAAGACAAAAGCAAACTGTACAGCTTATACGGCTCCTTTATATTTGGCTAATGACCTGCTGACTTTTAATAATTTCAGGGCTGTAGATTTAAGACCTGGGCTCAAGTCAGATTCAACTAATCAAAACGAAGACTTAAAGCAGCATTAATTGCTTTTTGGAGCCGTGGAACAAGCTGTAAACACCATATATCACTTTATAAAATTGTTTTGGTGGATGTGCTGCTGAAACAGTTTTCTATTTCCGTTAACGTTCATTTGGAGTTGCGACTCCGGCCACCTGACCCGTTTAAGTCGTGGCCTGCACCGACTCTTTAGGGGAACACCTGGCTGCTCACCAGCTAGTTGCTGCTGGGAAGGCGGCACACAGCGGGTTCGGCAGAGGCTTTCTTCTCTGCTGCTGTGTAAAACGGGGAGCGAGCGAGTAAACCAAGCAGCTCCTGGGCTGCGAAACCACACCAACGAGCTGAACGATGCTGACAAGAGCCGAAGACATGCGCCGAGTTTGTCACAGCTTTGCAGGTAGTCATGTAACCATTTCTTATCAATACAATATTGATCGCGTTGAGCAGCTTTAACATTTTAACGCCCTAAAAACTAGACTTGTAAAGTCCCCAAGTCTCTGAAACTGATGTCAAGGACTCAGAGACTTGGAAGTCTTGCATCCTGACCTGCAATTTGATTATGAAGACTTGAGACTTGACTTGGACATAGTTTTTGGTGTTAATCTTGTCTTTTATTGTTGTTATGTTATTTGAACTGCTGTTGATGATGCCGTTTGCAGCCATGTCGGCATGCGTTTGTGGACAATTGCACAGCTCTTTTTGCCCATTGGCAGACAATTTGTAGCCAATAGAAATTGCCCATATCTCGCACTCCTGACTAGATCAACATGGTCTTACAGTCCGGCATCTAGCAGCTACAGACACAGATACTTTCCTCGGGAGTTGGTGGAGACTTATCTTCCCACAGCTATATAGAGCTGCAGGAATGAGTCCTAAAACCAGGAAATGAGTCAGCAGTTTAGCACTTCCTGTTCCCTCGTCTGGAAGTCAGTGGGTTTCTTGAAAGGGTTTTTGGTTCGATGCCTGAAATAATGTCTGGTTAACACAAGCTTTTCACGTTTTGTTTTACGATATCAGTAAAATGCCCCAACCCCAAAACATTTTACACGTCTTATAAAAGGCGGTTGTGGCTAAATGAGACTACAGAGGTTGTCGTCACGCCGAACACAGAAACTCATCTAGTCACTCGTCCGCCTTCACAGCCTCGTTGGGTTTATACTGCAAACTGTTCTAACTCAGATTTTCCAGATTGGGTTAGCGTTGGAAGCTGAGTGGTGGAGACGCCGAAGTCATGTGACCGCGGTGTATTTGATTTATAGCCTAACGTTACCTTTTTACATCTGGCGATTGCATTTACGCTTCAAAAGTCACAAAAAACTGGTGTTCACTTGTCAAGATTATCTTGCGGAACAAAACGTGGGTCAGTATCATAAATGTTTGTTTGCCACAGAGCTTATTTTCTGAAATAATCCAAAATTCAATGGACAAAAATCCCACTGGCCTTTTGTGGGGGGAACCAGGGCGATGCTAACTTCCGGGTTGGCCTACAGAGATACGTCCTCCCTGCAGCGCTCTATCCTTTCTCATATTGGAGCCGTGGACCACTACTACAGCAGTATATGTATAACAGCGCCTGAAACCTGCTGCAGCTCATCGTTTCATCACAGCCAACCCGGTATCTTTTCAAATCCCATTACCTCATAAAGAGACATCATGAACTTTACATACAGACAGCTTTCATTTCAGCCGCTTTTCCGCCCCGTCGCCTCATGCTGAATCCACGCCCGTGATATCTCGCAGCGGCCCCCGCGCGGCTCATAACATGCCACTTCCTGCCGAGTCATAATTCAATAAAGGCTGACACGGCAGACACGCCACAGCCGCCCGGTCACTCAGTCTCATCCCTACCCATTCTCCTCATTGGCAGATAAGAGACAGTGATTGCACTCTGTCACTTTTATTCCCTCGCTCTGTGGAAAAGAGATGGGGCGGCGAAGAGCGAAGGGGGTGAAGGGGGGGGGTGTAGCGGGACTGTAGCCTCCTGTCGCTTGATCAAATCAGCCCTCCTGCAATATCCCCCCACTGCCAGCTCCCATCCTGGCTCCTGTGTGCCTGCTGGCATTTACAACGTGAATCTCTCATGCAGCAGTGGAGAAAAGTGAAAACGCACCGTTTCCCCCTCGGAGGTTTTGCTCAGAGCTGAAGCTTTTTCCCAACCATCAGACGTCACTTTTAGATCCTCTTTCAAGGTATTCAGCTGATCCGTTGTCATTTTTGAGCTGCGAGAGCAGCTGCCGGTGGACACACGTCAGCTTCTGCGGGAAGCAGGGAAATAAGATCAGGGTTAGCATGCCATCCCACACGCCGACGATACCTTGAGCCTTTAACCTCTGATCCACAGAGACGCGCACAGCAGGGCAGGAGCCAAGCCCTGGGTCATCCAATGAGCTGGTGTGTTTGTGAGTGCACAGCTGGGAGGTTGTGGATGTGGCAAACAGGCACCGGAGGGGGATGACAGAGGTTTATAATGTGGTGGGTGAGGAAAATATCCTCCAGGAGTTATGAGTTGTGTGTGTCGGCCTATGTAATCCTGTATTGCCACATTTGTGAGGACCAGTTTACGCGCTTTAAAAACGTCCTCACTTCTGCAAAGGGTTGTTTCACGGTTGAAGGATATATTTATGGTTCATTACAGATTAGATCTTGTTTCCATAGTTTTGTCAATTGTTCCATATCTGTAATAATAATAATAATAATATTGCACTCATCAAGTTAATTACTGCGATCTGGAAACACAGCAGCATCAATAAAAAAGCAAAACAAGTCCAGTGGGGTAAGAAACACGAGCAGATGATCACACAGAGTGGGCGCACAATTAAATCACAGGAAGACTGAAGCTCTGGTTTTCGCCCCAGCTCAGGTCTCTACTATCACACAGCCTTGGCACATGAAGTCAAAACGTTTCTGCCTGGTCAGACAGCATTAAGGGTTGAGTCAGATTTTTTTTATTGCAATTTGTGTGGAGTGACCCTTTAAAGCCAGCGTCGGTGGCTGTGGAATTCATTATGTCAAGGAGGGTCAAGTATAGAAATGTGTGTGTCTGATTAGCAGATACAGGGAGCATGGCGGACAGAGGACATAACAATAGTGCAGGACAGGTTACTACTGGTGGAAAGGACGTCCTGCCGAGTTGTGTGTGCGTGTGTGCGTGTGCACGCTGCCCTGAAATTCTCCAAAGACAACCTGAGAACAAGATAAGGACCTGCTGTAATTTATTATAGCTGCCTCTCTCACACTGGGGGTTTTTTTTTTTTTTTGGGCTGCAGAGGAAAGTCAAACCTCTCTGAACAGACAGCAGCAGTTTGCCTGGTGAGGTACCTCGGCGTGATGCCTGTATTATCCAAAGACGGAGTACTAGCATGTCAGCCTCTCAGAAGCCTCATTTAAGCTAAAATGTTGAAATCCGTTTCCCCACGTGGCCACATGGCGGGGCTTATCTTCAGACGGAACGGACGCAATGACGACCAGCTTAATGTCATCAAACTGCAGAGCTCACGATCAGCTTTCCGGTCACGTAGAATGTGTGAAACAAGGAAGTGCCACATGATGCATTTGATAATGGGCTTCTGACTGACCTTTACCGCTTCTGTGTGGAGAAATGAGAATCTGTCTCCGGCTGTCCCTCCTTCTGACTCTGGCGCTCTTTTTGTCCCTGCTTCCGTGGCGCGAGCAACTGTAGCCAGACCGCCAATATTCAACACATTACTCACATCCATATTCATAAAGTCGGGCACGTCAGCCACCTGTTCGCCATTGATCAGCTTTTATTGTGGCGAAGCTTCACAGATGCACAGAGATTTGGTGCTTAAGCAGCTCTGCAGTGCCCCAGAGAGGAAGAAGTCTCATCTCAGTGTCTAAAGGTGACATTCCAGAAGTTAGTTTTTGTTTTGTACCTCCCTTCAGTCAGCTCGTGATTTCTACATTTTACCCAGAGTGATTTGCCCTCCATCCCCCCAGAGAAGAGTGTGAACGTGTTGCATTCAGCTTTATAAATGCACAAGCTGCAGAGAGAAAAAAAAAAGTGATGGTGATAATGGAGTGACAGCTTATTCATATGAGAAAAACTGACACTGACAACTGTTACTCCAAACGCTTCCTGTCATGTAGCTGCGTTACATTTTGGTCTACCGAGGATCTTGCAGGTGTAGAAGTTGGCATTTGTGCCTCTTATTTGATTTATGTCTTCCTTTAAGAATGCTCAGCATCTCTCTTATAAAGGACCGACACTGTCAGAGACTCGGCTGCACCACCACAGAGTTGGCCTATGATCTGCAGGAAATTTGAAAAAACAACCAAACATGATATGGCTGTCAAAAGCAATGTTTCCACAAAAGCCTCAGATGATGATGTGAGTCGCTGAGTCTTGAGACTCCCAAACCTTGTGAACAACTATTAAAACCAGGCTTTAAAAAATAAAATGAAATATGACGCTGCAACTGGATGGCCTATTTGCTGCCTCAGACGCATTCAGCAACCAATTTCGGTGAATTATTTAGGAGAAATCTGGCGGAAATCTATCCAGAACCGCCCCTGTGTTCCTCCAGTGTGGAAATTGGAAGCAAAAAAACCAATTACAGCTGTTCAGTGGGAGCCGTCTGGAGATGGAGATGCTGCATTGAAGCTGTTAGGTCAAGCTACCGCGATGATGAAATCATACCCACAATCATTTTAAGGCGTTATTATTGGTACAATAAAACAAGTGTGATGCCTGGCAGGTGACGACTGGTGGCTGAAAGCAGCAACATCCTCTTCAGGCCGGTGTTCACGGGGAAGAAAGGAGCAACTTTTAACTGAAACATTTGTTTGGACTTTTACGTTGCACTTTTGTAGAGCATGTATTCTTCGCGTCTTAGTGGTGTTTTTGGGGGGTTTTACGGGTCCTTTCACACCTAACCTGGTTGTTTTGGTGCGCTCGCCTTCTTTGTTCTTGACTTTGCTGGTCCACATTGTGCAGTGATCCGCTAAACTCCCTCCCCAGAGTCATGAAGGTGACGTTATCTTCCGGGAAAAAGCTCCATAACTGTGGCGCAAGTTAAACAACAAGCGGTTGATATAACGATGCGAGAACATTTGTTAACCGTGGTATTTTAGCAGTTCCTCGTTGGAGTAACCTGCAGAGTAGCCTTCTTTTCTGTAGCCTGAATCCAGCCGCTGTTTTTCCCACATGTTGGTAATGCATCATGCTCTGAATGTGGATCTATCGTCGCCTGCAATGGATCAGATGCAGTACAGTGACTTCAGGGGTCATGTCATCCAAAATCTAATCTGCAGCTGTCTAAACACAAGCGCCCGTCCTCGTCCACTCAGACGGAGAGATGGAAAACACTGTGAAAGCCATCGTTTTAACATATCGGGTCCATTCTCGCTGAACAGCTCTGCTCGCAAACTCAGAACAAGTTAAACGCCTCCGCGATAAGAGTGTCACAAGCAATCACGATAAATTAAAGGACTGCTGCGAGAGAAAAAGTAGGGAAAAAAATAGCCACTAGACAGAAAAACGCCCCTCGGAGCAGCAAATTCCTCCTTATGACTCAGCTTATTTGATTAATTTCCGACATTAACTGCTGAAAACTGCAAATCACTTTTGCTGAGAAGTTACATAACGGTTGATCAACATCAGCCGACTTCCGCCTGCAAATGGAGTTGTGCTGGCCTTCAGCAAAATCTCACTGACGACCCCCCCCCCCCCCGGTCAGAAAGTGACAATTTTAAGCTCCCAGATGTGGGAGTGATCACAGAGAGTCTTACACAAACCCCTGCACCCCAACTAACCCTCCGCAAACATTACTGGCTTCAAAGAGGATGCGAGCGGAAGAGATGCGACCAAGGCTCCTCCAGGAGAGAGAAGGAACTCATATTTAATTCAGCAGTGCAGAAACTCACCCACGGGTTGCGCGCTTAACAAGAGTTTCATCTTTGTTTTTGTGTTAAACAAGAGGATATTATGGATCCATATCGTCTCGGACCGACTGCGGTACAGAGAGACCGCTGAACATCACAGGATTGCATAACCTGCTCTTGAAATGGTAGGAAAAGATGGGCCCGCAGTTTTTTTACTTTTTTAATACCACATTCTCTTTTGAAAATATAATAATAAGGAAATATTACATCACCAATGATGCTGGAACCCGACTCGAGTTTGAGTTCTGCATTACTTTCTTTGTCATGTTGTTTTGCAAGTCTGAATCAACGTGTTATTCCTATGTTTATGCTGTGAACAACCATTTCTCTTGCGATTTTGTCTCGTGCAGTTTTGACACAGACAGCTGAATCATCTGTTATTGTCTGACATATTAAAAGCGTGTGACTCAGTTAGCTCTGGGTATAAACCCCTGCTAACACTGGACTTTTCCGGCGTCCTCACACAGTCACAATGCGAGCTGAAAACCAACCAACTGCCCACAGAAAGTTGTGTCATTATGTGAAATGGTATATGCCAGGGATAATCTGCAAGACTTGTGCGGTGAATCAACAACAAAAGCCCTATTTGCAGGAGACTAGTATTATCAGGGGACCTCCTGTGATTCAGAAATGACCCCCTGACGTCTGTGTTTCATCACATGGGATAAGCGAAGTCTGCATTTTCTGTATGTCGAATATACTGACATTATCCCCCAGATACGATGTCAAGGCGCTCGCTCCCCGAACGGCAGGGCCGTCTGGGAGAATATTCACAAAGACCTCTTGCTCCGGTGCCCGTCTCTGCACAGGACTTCAGATGCTGTCAAAACCTTCATTTACAACTCAGCCATCATAATTCTCCGCCGGGAAAGAGGCAGAAGAAAGAAAAAAGCGTGGCGAGAACCTCCAGCGAAAATCTCACAGGATCGCACAGGATTAGTATCATCACAGGACTGTGTGTGTTTGGCGAAATATGGTGGGTCATTTGTGGTGGAATTTTTACTCTACAAATTACAGACGTGGCAGAGTCGCACTGGATTAAGGTTACAGACAACCTCTGCAATTCATACAAATTACTAGAGGTACCCAGGTAATGCTGGTAATGGAGTTAGAGACATATACAGCATATATCCCACATTGTGGTAATCCTCAATTAGTGACAGCGTCAGCATGTTGCAACAACACACCTCGGCATGTCAGTAA
The DNA here is from genome assembly GCA_036023855.1 of Gadopsis marmoratus. NCBI lineage: Eukaryota > Metazoa > Chordata > Actinopteri > Centrarchiformes > Percichthyidae > Gadopsis > Gadopsis marmoratus. Next base: position 10,845 of record JAVQJF010083403.1, on the reverse strand, counting down.
ACTCACTGGAGCTTAGCGTGTAGTCATCTTCTCTTCAGTATACGTACGGGATAATCCACAAAGTGAATACACAACGCTATTACCCTCCAAGCTATGCTTTATTTTCCGATAATTACTCAGGTTGGAGTGACTTATTTTCCTTACACAATGGCTGAGACTGTCCTCGCAGAGAAAAGAGGCAGAATCATCACTGCGGCAGAACAGCATTTATTTACGCTCACGTGACAACAAAGTCTGTAGCGGGAGGAGGCCCGCCAGTCAACGGGAGTTTCTATTAACCACCAAAACGTTTAAGCCAACATGGACAAGACGTCCTAGAAGTCTGAACGTCTAGATTTCAGTGGCAACTCAGCAGGTGAAGCCTGTGTGAAACGGTCAAAAGCTCCAGAACAAGCGAATAATGGACCTTGAGTGGAGATTGATTTGTCAGCATAGTTGATGCTTTGAAGTCTGTCGTGAAGCGGTTAAACTTGTTGTAGTGACGCTACCACTCAGTACAAGGTTCCTTATTTTGACACGTTGGTATTATGGAGCTGCCAGTGAAACCACAGAGTCCCGTTGCCCCATTTTGTAAACAGAGAGCTGAAACAGGGAGCAAAAAGCTACATCTGTCACACTATTGAATTATTATGTTTTTACTCTGGAATAAGTGGTTGCCTTTGGTAACAAAACACATTAACTGCTACAACTCAGGGTCGTATTTGGACCATTTGCCTGATGAATGCTGTGATACCTTGATATTATAAATTTCACTGTCTTTTATAGAAAAACATCCATTTGGTAACAATTGTCACTGATTTACTGGAGCACTGAAACACCGAAATACATTAAAGGTCTTGTGCGTTTATGCTATATGGATGTGGAAACCTTTCCCACCCACACGCAGGCTGCATTCTCACTCTGCAGCGCTGTGTACGCTGCTAACCTGCAGCTCCTGCCAGACTGAAGGGCCCCCGTTTATGGAAGTGCGGCCTGCCTTTTATTTTAAAAGCATCACGCCTCTTATGTTCGTACGGCAGTAGATTTGATGGCACTGTTGGCACGACGAGCGCACAAAGCTGCAGAACCTCGGGACAGAAAGGAGGGAAGAATAAGGGACAAATACAGGGAGGTGGGCGTGTTGGAGGGTGTAAACTGGGTTTCATGAGCGAGGAAGCAGGAAAGAGATGCACAGAGACAACAGCCCTTTTTAAACAGAGATACCCGCAATAAAGTAGACCCGTCATTACGCCCCGGCTTTGCTTGTTTACACTGAACCAAACAACGTCGGCATAACGCTGCCCCCACTGTGTGGTTTGTAGATCACGGATGTATAATCTGAAGCGGATACTGGACACAGAGATGGCTGGCGCCTATTCAGTCCAATAAGAATTATGCATACGGCAAAAAAAGTTTCTAGTTTCCAGGATTACTTTCAGGTTTTGTGGCCCACAGAATACGCACAGCAGTGTTTCCCCCCCGCTGGTCCCGCCCGCGAGCTCCTTCTCGGACCATAGGCTTCACGTTGTGATGACATCACAGATATTTAAATCGCTTTCCTCTGCTCAAGGAAAGTTTTGGGCTGCAGGGGAATTATTTTTTGCTGCAATACCACGAGTGGCCACTGGGAAAACTGGAAGCAATGCTGAGGTGTCCAGGTCTGATTATACATCCATGTTGTAGACAGCGTTCCGGTGTTCAAACAGCAAAAGAGTTGTGATGTGCAGCAGAACAGCGTCGCCGTTTGGTGCGATGAATAACATTCGCGTCGCTGGTTTTGTTGTTTCGCAGACATTTTTGGTTGCTGTAGGTTAGCTGCCATCTTCCTTCTTCTTCTTCTTCGAGTTAGCTGCTAACAACGTCCCACCCCTGTCCTGCTGGCTCCCCCATTTTATACAGACATCAGCTTGGTTACTAGCCCTGCTGCCGGATTAACAACGGAACAACGACGCCCGACCATTCCGTGTTCGTACGATTTATACTGACGGCGAGGTGGAAAAAGGGCACCACATTCCCTCCTTGAACGGGCTGCATAAAAGGGAGAACTAAAGAGAAGAATAACAGATGAGACAATAAAAGCTTTTTGAATTTGTTTCCTTTGCCCTGAGCTTAAAGTCTGTGGCAAAACCTTATTGTTTCCTTATAATAAATGGACCGCTGGGTTTCCTGTTTTAGGACCATGTCTCATTTCTTTTCGTGGTCAGGAGTTATTTTAAGAACGGTTGGTGTTAGTTTACAAAATGAAAACAAGAAGGCATTAAAAGTATTTACCTTAATGTCTCAAATGACGGCGATGGCTCAGACTCTTTGGTAATCAATGTCTATGTCTCCAAGACGGAACGGATACGAGCTGGTAAATGTCCCGGGAGGACTTTCCCTCGCTCTCGCTGTGTTTAAGATTTAAGCTTCAGGGCTCAGTTTCAGAATTTTAATTCATGCTCTACAACGTTTTACCGTCCCTGGATGGATGGTTCACAAAAGCCACTTAGATCAATATTGTGTACCAGCCCAAGGATACATCCTTGTTAATACAGTTTAAACAATATGACAGCATTATTTTGTTTAAATGACTATATAGCCTAACCTTAAAAACTAAATGCCTGTCATCTGGAAGATATATCAGATATAAACTGGGGTAAGATGTTTAGATGTACTGTAGTTGCCTTTGAAAGCGGAATGGAGGGAGTCAGCAAGTACGAAAGAACGTTGTTTTGAACATGTTTTGATCACAGAACAATGTTTAGATAGACGGGTCTCTGCATTGTCGTATCATGTATCATATTGACTATAATGTGCCGTGAAAAGGCATCAACGCCGCAACACAAGAGGAGTGGACTTCAAAACATTTAAAGAGATTTCACAGTTGTTCTCCAGGGCAGGAAATGCAGTCGTGTGGGTCGTAAGAAACGCAAACATCATTCACCGAGTTTTCTCAGATTTTCACAATTGCACTCTAGTTATCAGCGCGACACAGGAAGTTGTCGTTGCGAGTGGGAGACTACAGGCTACATCTACAGGATCATCAGGTGTTTGGCGTTTCGTTCCGTTGGGCCCACGACAGCGAGAAGGGCCAACAGAACCACCCCCTGCCCCGCTCAGGGGGTAGAGCGGGTGGTCCGTTAATCCCAGGGTTGGTGGTTCGATCCCGCCTCCTCCTGTCCACACGTCGACGTGTTCTTGAGGAAGACACTGAACCCTACGTTCACTCGGTGTGTGTGAATGAGACCAATCTGTAAAGGCGCTTCGGGAACCGTTAAGGTTGAATAGCGCTGATATAAGTTACACGCCTCTAAAACGGGTTATGCAGGCTTCTGTCTAAAACACCAGAACTAGCTAACATCATGCCATGTTTTACTGACAACCTTACCTAAACACTGTAGATACTTTGTGCATTGCATTTTGGCATCAGCAGCACACTCAAAAATGTAGGTATTTAAAAAACCAAAAAAAAACAACATAATTCAACGCTTTCCTACCGTGACTGCACCGAATCAGTGCGAATCAGTGTGGGTGGTTTGGATTTAGGACCAAGCTCAAGTCCCACACAGCTTGGTGCATCTAACTGCAAATAATAATTGTGAGAGCTAATTTTGTTGTAAGCTTACAGTTGATCATTTATTCATATGTTAATCATTAGTTGCTTATACACCATACTGCATTCCTGTATTTTCTCTTTGAGATGATGACTTCTGATTGTCTGCATCCTATTGTACAACACGTCTTTGTCGATGCCCTGTAAGTGTTGCCGGTGCTTAGGTCAACTTTAGGAGTAGAGGCAGTTTTCCACGACAGTATAGAAACCAAAATCTGACCAACTGGCAGCTAATAATTTAGCATTTCTGTGCACATAATGAACCCCCCCCCCTCACAGCACAGGTCAGACCAATTCAACACAAACGTAAACAGTGAAAAGAACATCCTCCGCTGAGACCGTTACAACAGACGACCTCTAACAGCAGCTCAAACTTTAAATGAACCACCAGGACCTTCTCCACCTTTACTGCACCATTTCTTCCCGTATTGCTGCAAGGCACCTTTTCTGCAATGCCCTAGTTGGGAAACACGCGGACCCACATATGGAATGTTTCATCCGCTGCCACGGGTAGATGATGGGAGTTTTTTTTTGCTTCAACAGGGAAAGTTAAGGCCAGAAGTCTCGAGACACAGGGAATGAACGAAAAACCCCACCAAGCCCGTCCAGGTAGGTGATGATTCTGCATTACGAGGGCAGTAAACAAATCACACTAACTGCTCGTTTAAATAAGAAAAACAAAAAAGGCGCAAACAACCAGTAGTGCTGTAATAAGAGCACAGGAGAAAATGCCAGAAATAAGCTACGTGGGAGGGACAATCCAAAGCAACATGTGGGTCCAAGGCCAGCGTGCAGAGGTAGCCTATGGTTTTTGTAATGATTTAAACGAACTGAGAGACTCTGGGGAAAGAACAAAGCCAAAGGCCAGAATAGAATATTTTGACATTTCCACACATGTTGCCAGTTTGAATGCAGAGTGGTCATATTCACTGGAATATTTTAATAAATCTTGTGGGCTTAAAGCTAGAGATTACTGTAGTAATTCTGCCTGAACTAAGCCAGTCTGATCTGGTGTCAGAGACATGAGGACAATTAACACTCAGCAGCACAGACAGAAAAGATGGCCTTTATTCTTTATTATAGTTCATTAAACAACACTTAAAATGGGCTTATTGGTGGTTTGCAGTTTGCACACATGAGAGGAGCGCAGCAACTGAGCTTAAACCTTAAAATTCAAATAGAAGGGGAATGCAAATGGACTTGTAGCTGTTCCTTGCGGGCACAGAAAAGCCCGTATGTTGGACTTGTACTTTAATAGGACGGCTAAACATTCATTTTTAAGACTACAACTGTGTTGAAAAGGCCCATGAACAAGTTCTTTTATATGTGCTGTAAACTCCAGCTTACTATTGTGAACCAGTGATTCGCAACCCGGGGTCAGAGGGGCGCGCAGTGATTAATGGGATGGGAAAGAAGGGAAAACATTGAACTGCTACACAAATTTATCTCGATTTCTCCCGACTTCTCTTCATGTCTTGCCTCGTTCTTGTAGATTAGCAGATAGTTTTGCCTCTTAAGAACCTCTATATTACTCAAAGGCAGGGAGAATCACTCGATGGCGAATATTTGTAATGAGCTGTTGCAAGTAAACACGGTTTTCGTTTTAAGGCTTGATGAAAAGCCGTGATATACCTGCGCGTTGGCAACGTGCTCATGTAGACAAGCGGCTGCGATGCTTGCGGCATATTTTACATACTTACCTGTATATTTTGATTAAAAAGAATATGCACTAGGAGGAAAATATTCCCCTGGAAATCAGCATAAACATAAGTAACCATGGCGACACGAGGGGGACCTTCTTCCTTCTCTTACTCATATATTGCCACACAACCTTCCAGATCAAGTCCAGGAATATAATTTGACTCTGCACGTTCACAAATAGAGAGACAGGATAGGGGCGAGAGATATCGCTGATAATAGTTATCGTAGTTTTATGATATATTATGATATCGTCGTGTGACACAAAATGTCAGTAAAAATCAAAAGGCATATTTAGTTTTTTTTGGCTAAAACTAAATCCTATGAAGTTCAAAAACATTGTGACGTCACGCTACGAGAGCTTTTGGTCAAAGGTGAACGTGTTTTAATACGTTTTAGCGTCAGAACTGCAAACAACGATATATCAGTTTTGTCGCGATGCAAAAGACATCAGCACAGAGGAAGTACACGTCTGTATTTCACAGGCACACAGTGGGCAGAGATGCATACTTTGATCCGCTGTAAGTCATTTCTAATAGTTTAAGGCACAAACAAGGCCCAGTTGCTAAACTACAGTCGTTAAAAGGTAGCACACTGATCGGGCGCCTAGTTTACATGGTGGAATAATTCACCAGCTCACCGCTGCACTGGTTCAGTTCCAGGCGGCGCTGCCTCCTCCACTGTACGTTTGTTTGACAGCGTGTGGCTGCACGGATGCTGTTCATGCTGTTCTCCTAGGAAAGTCTAAAAATACTCAGCCAGTCATTACGAACACATCTTTATGTATGTGAGACACTGCAGGGGTGGGGAAGTGCTGGTAAGACGGTTCCCATATAGTATCTAGTTTAAAGTCTTACCTCTCGCACTGCACTAAGAGCAATGACTGCTGCCCCCCCAAAACCTCAGGCAAGAATTTTAAACAGGTGCTTCTTGATTGAAGCAGCGTTTTCATCACATAACTAAAGTTGCACGCTAAGGTTGGGGGAATGTTTTTCCCCCCCAGATAAATGATTTTCATCATGCAAACAGGACTAGTTGTAGAGCCTGCAGGTGGATGGTAGGTGGAGCAACGGTGATGCCTGTATGACAGCTTAAATAAAAAGGTGGGTTGGATACGAATAATTTTGCGCATACAAATTTGTTTTTCTTTTACAGATTTTCACAATGTTTTCTTAAAAGACACAGATTGATCTGAACCAAACTGAACATCTTCCACGCATCCAAAAGTTGTTTTTTTTCCTCCTGGTAATAAATAGTAATAAAACAAATGAGGAGAAAATAGAAATGTGCTGCTGATTCTTCATCAAAGTTATCAAAAAACAATAAATGGTTCCACTGCAGTGCTGCATCACAAACTGTATTTTTAAAATCAGATTTTTCTTCACCTGGACATAAATATGTATATGAATTTTATCTGTTTTTAAATCCAGCTTTACTCCATTTTTACATATAAAAACGGAACAAAGTGTTGAGTAAGTCACGTGGTCCTGAACTGTTTAGCAGGTTTCACAAAACTGAACCTGTAGATGTTTTATTTAATTATTTTGCAGTTTTGGCTAAAAGATCTTCGGATCGAAGGGGAAAGTTGTTGCTTCGTCCTGGCAGCCAGCAGAAGTCAATGCCACACTTTTTCCATCAATACTGCACCGAAGCTCCTACGTGACTCAACCTGACTCACAGTTTATGCTTGTGATGGACTGATAAGGTCACTGTAAGCAAAAGCTTGCTGTAGACTTTGAAAGGTGCTTTAAAATCTCCCCTAAACTCCTCGCGCCTTATGACCTTTCAGCTTTTGGAGGACGTGCGCCGCTAAAATACTTTGGGACTGGATTTCAGAGAAACCTCTGATTGCTGAGCAGATTGTGATGAACACAAAGCCTCCCAGAGAGAGCTAGAGGAGCGCCCTCCTCCTATAAAAACCAACGATTTACAGGATGTTTAGGCTTTTAAGGATCAGTGTTGTTTCTCAGTCTCTATCTTCCCCATCTCATCCTCTCCCACTCGTCTCTTGCTGCTGCTCGAACCCTTTGTGCCATAAAGCCTGTACATGGCAAGTCAGTGTTTCTTGTGGCCGCCTTTGATCATTTTACAGTATGCTTCAGCTTTTACCGGGAATGTGATTCGTTATGTGAAGACATTAAATGAACACCCCTCCCTTTGTGGTTTATCCTCCCTCTCTGGCCCTGCCAGCTTCACGCGGCACCTAATTGCGCGTCTCCACGTCCGCGGAGTTGACGGGTGGCAACAGGTGGGCTGAAGTTTGCTCTCTGATGTGAGCAGACACGACCGCAGGCATCTCAACTGGCTCTAGTCATCTCTCATTGCCGGCCCATTAGTGTAACTGTATGTGGTGCGGCGCTCGCATGCTAGTCAAGAGCGAAGAGGAATCGTGAAAGCAGCTGCTACAGGTTTGCACTGTGCAGTATTAGTGTAAAAACACACACACACACACACACACACGTAGATGAACGTTAGGCTTCAATCTAGTCTTTTCAGATCCTTCTCTTTGGTGTCAACCACCACGGAAACGTGTACATTTCCATGATTTTTATTAGCCACGTCACCATTTTAATCCAGACTGACATACGGTATCTCAGCACCTATTGGATGCACTGCAATGGACCTGGGCACAGATCTTCATGTGACCCACACGATCAATTGTAGTACCTCCGGTGATCCCCTGACTTCTCATATAGCACCATCATCAGGTCAAAATGGTTATTTTGGGATGATATTTATGCTCAATACCATGCAAGCTCTATCAGATACTACTGCACAGGCAGCTATGGAGGGATCACTGCACCGCCTAAACAGAGGCTCTAAATCTGGCTTTAAAAGCAACACGGATCATTAAACGCACAGTTCTCATACGACTTTGGTTAGGTGGTCAAAACAGATTTGACCGCAGTCCCTGTAACTTTAGTTCAGCCGGACAACATTGTTGAAATGCTTATTATAGCAGCAGAACACAGTCAGAGTTTGGCATCTAGGCTCCGACCTCATCACGCCCCGCAGACACGGTGACAGAGATATTGGGGAGTGACGAGCAAATATTTCAAACCCTCTGCCCTGCAGGTGGATGCTGGGGCAGAGAGGACATCTGACGCAGGGCAGCAGTGGCGTAGACAGGCGGGGGGAGAGATGGGAAGCTTGTGCAGTTGAAACAGACCTCCAAATTGGGAGGGTGTGATTGGTAGGTGGTTGGGGAGAGCGAGGTACGTACAGCAGTGCAGCTCGAGTTGACTGCTTGAACGAGCTCGCAGGCGTCGCTCCAGTCTTTGTTGTTCGTAACGGCCAAGAGCCACACGAATGTGGGATGGGAAACATTTGGGATGTACATTTTGTGGCTCCAGGTCTTTCAAACGTACGCAATCGGCGGCTTTGAGACGTCAGCGTCTGCATCCTCGTTGCGTTACGTGTTTTTGGCATCAAGTCCTGTACTTTATCATGAAAAGCGCCACCGTTTGTTCGGACGGCCACTACGCACCGTTTCAGGCACTTCAGTGTCATGCAACTTCTTCTTCTTTATTTATTATCCACACCCACTTGAACAAACCAAAAAGGAATAAAACCCCAAACACGCTTGGGGCGAACATGCCCTAAATTACAAATGTAAAGACTCGCTGATGCAGCTTCAAACCCCCTTCTCTCGGTGCTCGTCTACCCACGGAAGGAGAGCGGTGGCTATATGGAAGCGTTAATGAGGTTCAGATGCTCTCTGCCGTCTCATCAAACTCTGCTAGAAGCCGTTCTCTGCGTCTCGACGAGCAGCCGGCTTCTGCTCGCTCGCCACACTTAAGTTGGCTGATAATGACTACGCAGGCACTGCTTCCTAATTGGAACCTATAAAGCTTGGTGTTAAGAGAAAAGCATTCAAATAGCAAAGTTAGGGTCCTAAGTGATTCCTGCTGGGACCACCATGGTGCTCTGAGTCACTTTAGAGAGCATTGAGGTGTCGCGTCACCTGAAAGCTCTCTAAAGGAGGTCCTCCACTGTAATTATTCTAAAATAGCTAGGACTGTGTCTGATTTTCACAGTGGCTAATACATTAGCATGAGTAAGTTACATCGGCACACACAATCTCTCGCTCACTAGAGTGTGTATTAATCCGCCTCTGAAGATAGTCCCCCCTCAACAAATACAACATTCGCTAAAGAAACTACAGTGCCCAGCTGGTGTAGGAAGTGATTTTGCCTTCTTTAAAAATGAAACTACATATCTGTAATTAAAGATTTACATCTCCAGTTGGAACAAACGGGTTTGGGGCTGACAGCCACGTGATAGGGAAGTCAAAGAGTTTTGAGAGACGACTCACACTTTGTTGGTTTTTCATCTTTTAATTGAATTTCTCTGGAATAACCCCAGCAACAAACCCAAGCAGTAAATACCATTTAAGTTCCCACAGTCTATCCCGAAGTCAACACTTCTCTTGCGAGGCCAGCAGACAGACTCGGAAGTCATTAAACTCTTGTTTCACTACAGTGACACTTCGCTGCCCTTTGGTTCCCTGTTGCGGTACAGTCAGACTGATCAGTTCGGCTAAAACTTTCTGTGCTTCGTCGCACTCAAGGAGCTTACTCCCCCGCTGGGAGGCAGCCACAGAATTAGCTCTCTAATAACAGCAGTGGTGACGCAGCACACAGGCTTGATTCCTGACCGGCAAATCAGCGTGACAGCTTCTTTAAGCCGCACATCACTGCTTCGGGCCCCCCTCTGTCATCTCCGGTGCCATCCCGTGTTACTGAGAGGGAATGTGGCGTGAATTAAGATTCCTCAAAGTGCTGTATTGCACGACATGACTGAACCACCCAGTCTGACTGAGAGCCGGGGGAGATGGTGGTGGGACTGTTGGCGGGACTTCATGAATGTGCAATGGTGGCAACAAATCACTGTCAGATTAGACGAAACCTTAAAGGCTACAGTAACAAAAATTTGGGTCATTGCGGTGAGGGAACATGACATTACTACAAATAGGAAGGATAAAAGCAAGTTTATCTACAGTCATTTATCATTAATGAACACATATTATGTATTTAAAGCATGTTGAGAAGCTGGTATTTTTTTGGTATCAGCATTTATAGGATTAAAAAAGATAAAACTAAATTTATGTAGAGATTCTTCTCTATGCACATAAAAATCAAGATAAAATGAAAAGGTGTTGGGTCTATACATATAGAGTTGGTTTAGACTTGCTCTATATTAACAAGTGCTATGAGATAACTCTGTTATGATATAGCCCTATATAAATAAAATTGAATTGAACTGAAAGGTAGAAAATACATTTAAAAAGGAGGATGTACTGTACATAATGCAACACGGTAATGAAAGTACATGGTTACAATGTTTGAAATGAAAAAATATGCAAAAATAAATGCAACAACTGCAGTTTTATGTATATTTGAACATTTAAATTATATAATTATAAATCATATGCACTTATTGGTTTCTACTCATAATTTACTGTAATCTTTGATTTCATGTTACCTTGATCTTGAAATGTGTCGTGAAGTATTCTGCCTGACATATCTTGGTTGTTAGACCTTTTTGTGGCTCTTCTTTATTTTATGGACATAGTT
>JAVQJF010083400.1:0-19207 GCA_036023855.1 Gadopsis marmoratus | reverse complement strand
CCCCCCCCCCCCCCCCCCCCCCCCCCCCCCCCCCCCCCCCCCCCCCCCCTTATGGTAGTAATCACGCACCTCCTTCCAGGTAACGGAGGAGATGATGGCCGTGCTGACAGAAGGTGACGGACAAGGAGGGGGGCGTTGTCAGGAGACGGCCTCCAGCCTATCACAGCTCAGCATTCAGACCGTGTTCAGCATGTTGTCTCACCTCACACAGTGGAGCCGCCACATCCTCTACTCCAAACCCAAGCACAACGGTTGGTGACACATTCCCGCAACGCACACATCTCTCTAGTCTGTAGGTTTTCAGTTAGTAAAAGAACGTTCATTAATTGAAATTATTGACCCCATTTGTATTTGTATGGGCAGTGGCAAAGGAATCTGACGTTTGACTCAAATTAGAAAGAACCATTTTATCCCTATTTTGCTTCATATCTTTATTATTCCGAGAGATCTGAGATGTGAAGACTTGAATCACCTGTGTTGCATAAGTCAGTAACAACAGACTACTTACATGAAAATGTAATCAATGATTAGTTCAGAAATAATTACACCTTTAATTAACTGAATGTAAATGCACGTATACTCGTTGCTCACTAACCTGTGTGATTAATGCTCAAAGTAAGGAACAAAAGTGTTTTATTGCAGAGAGTGGGGAGTATCAGCGTGTGGTGGCCTTCCTGAAGGGTATTCCACAGGACGTTCTGGCCAAGGCCTCGCTACGATCCAAAGCATACACTCGTGCCCTCATGCACTTTGAAGCATACATCTTGGAAAACAAAGAGAACATCCAGGACCATCTCACCTTCCTGCAGGTCAGACAGCAAGCTAACAGCCATTTGAATGTGTTTGTTTGCTAAAGTGTGCTCATTTTGTCTGCTTTTGGATTTAAATAGAAAACATGTTGCTTGAGGACATCTTGGCTGTTACCAATATATTCTGATCGTCTAGCCTTTGTTAGGGGGAAGTAGCAGCTCTCTGAATTCATTTTATTAAATTTTATTATTTAATGACTGGCTGTTGCAGACACTGTATGCTGCGATGCATGAGCCTGATGGGGTGAGGGGCGTCAACGCCCTTAGGAGGGAGGAGCCATCGCTACGGGAACAGATACTGGAGCATGAGAGCATTGGCCTGCTCCGAGACGCAACCGCCTGCTATGACCGGGCCATACAGCTGGAGTCAGACCAGGTACAGACACACACAGACACACACAGACACCAGGCTTGACATGGGATCTACCACATCATCATACAACATGTGAAGACTTTCCTATTTACTGTTAAACGTTATCACGTTTTAGTGCCTTGCTATTTCTGCCTTTCAGTTTTCAGTGTCCTTTTTTTTTCTTCTTTTTTTGGAAACATGTTTTCGGGGGATATGCCAGTTTTGTCTGTTTATCTAACTGTATATTATTGTTGTTTGTTAGACTGTTCTTATGGTTCTGTTATTCTTTCCCTGTTTCATCATTTTCATTGTTCCTTTGTGTATAGATCGGTCACTATCATGGGGTGATGACCTCTATGCTCGGCCTGGGACAGCTGTCAACAGTCATCACTCAGGTCAATGGAGTACTGGCCAACAAGTGAGACACAAGCGCGCACACGCACATAGACAGTATGGCGGGAATAAAGCTTTTTAATATAAGTTAAACCCACTTTAACTGTAGGTGGAGAAGGAATACGTTGCTTTATGTTCATATTAATCTTGTGACTTGACCTCTTGATGATTTCTGTCTTAATGGACTATTGTATTTTCTATCCACTGAATTCCGCTATATATGTACACATTTAGGCACCAGTGGAAGTCGGAGCTGAACACCTACAGAGTGGAAGCAGCCTGGAAGCTCGGAAAGTGGGACCTGCTGGAAGATTATTTAAGTTCAGGTAATAAAATACACAGATGATCCTTGAAAGCTGAACCACTGAAGGCACTATATGATAGCAACAGATGTATACATAAAAGTAAAAGTTTTGCACTACCATTGTGTCTCCAGACTGTCAGTCCAGTACCTGGGGTGTCCGGCTTGGCCAGTTACTGCTGTCAGCTAAGAAGCAAGATGCAGAGGCGTTCTATGAGAAGCTGAAGCTGGTGAGGAAGGAGCAGATCGTCCCTCTGTCTGCTGCCAGTTATGAGTGTGGAACCTACCAGAGAGGATATGAGTACATCGTCAGGTCAGTGTATTTTTGGAATCGAATATATTTTATAAATTATGTGGGGTTTTTGTAGTTGAATCCTGGTTGCCAGTAGCAATAATTTGCATTTGTGTGCGTGTGTCTGGTTAGGCTCCACATGCTCAGCGAGTTGGAGCACTCTTTTACCGAGCTGCAGAAACAGAGGGAATGCTCCGACCCCAGCCTCAGCCAGCTGCCTCCTCATTCTTCAGATCGGCTGGAGATGACCCAAAATTCCTTCAGGGCCAAGGAGCCAATCCTGGCCCTCCGTCGTGCCCTGTTCAGCCTGGGACCACAGTAAGGATGTAGATCTGCACGTTACCATATTTCTCAGTGGTGTTAAGGTGTCAATGTTATATACAGTATATACTTGAAACATTTCCTCTGTTTGAGCTTTCTTTCTTTCTTTCTTTCTCTAGCCCAATGAATGTATTAACAATGTGGCCCTTCTTCTTCTCAGTATTTGACCTTAAATTTTGTCCTACCATGAAATCGGGGAGAGTAGAATACTTCCTGTTCAAAGAATTTTTCAGTCCACTCAGTCTTTTTTGTTTAAAATCTATCAGAGCTCCTGACTAAGATGTAAATCTGAACAAAATCAGTGTCCATAAACATCACAAATCAGGATTTATGTTTGCTCTGCAGGCCTATGAGCAAGGAGCTGGTAGGGGAGTGCTGGCTACAAAGTGCCCGGGTGGCCAGAAAGGCAGGACACCACCAGACTGCATTCAATGCTCTACTGAATGCAGAGAACACACACCTGGCCGAGCTGGTTACAGAGAAGGCCAAGTGGCTTTTTTCCAAGGTAAACCCAACCTGTACATTTAACCCATATACAGTAACGAGCTGATTTTCTTGAAAGATTGCATGTAATACATCGATGCTGTGTGTTATTTTGGATCTGTAAACTAAAACCGTGAACAGATTTTGCACCTCCCTGTTTAAAGTACACTATCAGTATCTCTTGTGTAAAGTTGACCATGTTTTGCGCCTGTGTTACTACTAAAACTCTTGGTAAAATGCATTTTAGTGTCAGCTGATATATGTTGGAAAACAGATCATTAGCAAACCGTTAAACACACACACAAACAAAACAGCAGCAATAAAAGCGTCTGTGCTGGTGCGTCATCAGGGCGATGTACACCAGGCCCTGATCGTCCTGCAGAAGGGCGTGGCCCAGTGTTTCCCTGATGATCAGCCGCCGACGGACCCTCGCAGCCTGCAGACAAAAGGCAAGGCCATGCTGCTGGTGGGACGCTTCATGGAGGAGACAGCCAACTTTGAGTCCAACGCCATCATGAAGGCATACAAGGTAACAGATGGGATTTTGGGAGAAGGAATTAACCACTTTGTAGGAAGTCAAAGGCTTCAACACTGTCAACACGTTAACAAAGTGGACGTCATTACTATGAAGACTTCATGTACAACTGACTTTTGAGATGCACTTGACAATTTTTTGGACACTACAGAGGGAATAATGCAAATATTAAAAGCGTGTTATAAAATCAGTGATATTGAGATAACTCCTTTGTTGCAGCTGCCCATCACGGGTGAAACTGAGGATTTAGCTACTTTTCCTTTTTCTTATGTGATAGTGAACTGAATTTCTTTGGGTTTCTTTACGAAATTGTGAATGGAATCTTTCGCAATTTTCTGACATTTTATAGATTTGAGCGATGAATTGATTATTCAAGAAAACAGTTGTGAAATTAACCAATGGCCCAAACAAGTGTTAGTTGCTACCCTACTTTAAAAACTCGGTGTGTTGTCTTTTTTTAGGATGTGACCAACCTTTTGCCTGAGTGGGAAGATGGAAACTTCTACCTTGCCAAGTACTACGACAAAGTGATGCCAATGGTGACTGATAGCAAGCTGGAGAAACAGGGAAACCTCATCCGATACATTGTCACATACTTTGGAAAGTAAGTTATTGTTCTTACTGCTGATACTCAGCCCTTCGCTCTGTGATCAAAGCTGAGCAATTACTTTACTACACCATAGACTCATTACTTTCTTTCTCAACCGTCAAATTTGGGTTTTCCTCCCAGAGCATTGCAGTTTGGAAACCAGTACATCTACCAGGCCATGCCGCGCATGCTGTCTCTCTGGCTGGATTTTGGAGCCAAAGTGTGTGAGTGTGAGAAAGGTGGGGTGTAAAATAAAGATACACACAGGGCAATGAGGTACTTTCAATGTCTGGCTAACTCACTAGCATTTCTGCACCTTTATGCCTATTTACGTTTTAGATTTTAATGAGCTGTTAACTGTGGGGATAGCAAAATATGTAAACATCTTAAAATACTATCTACAAATCCCTCCACCACAGCTGGGCGGGCAGACAGACAGATGCGACAGGAGCTGGGTAAAATCAACATGGCGGTGAGCGAGCACTGTGGCAACCTGGCACCGTACCAGTTCCTGACCGCCTTCTCCCAGCTCATCTCCAGGGTGTGTCACTCCAGCGACGAGGTCTTCACCGTCCTCATGACCATCGTGGCCAAAGTCTTCCTGGCATACCCCCAACAGGCTATGTGGTTAATGACTGCTGTCTCCAAGGTAGGTGTGTGTAACAATAAGGGCCTTGTGTACCTTTTGCACTTTCATTTTTCAAGGCATTGTAAAGAACTCCTAAAGCCTATTTGTTTAAATGTCCATTTTTACACATCTACTATATACTGTAAGTGTATTTACTGTATGCATGCCAGTGTGTGTGAAAATACAAAACTATAATTTTTGACATTTAACAGATCAGTTCCCTTTACAAACATTATCAATCACTTATATTATATTTTGTGTAATTGAATGACCTGCTGTTTTTAGCATCCGCATAAACTCACAAGACTATTATATTGCTTTTTTAAAAAAATTTTAATTAAAATACCTCACATGTTTTCCTGACTGTGTTTATTTATTTATTTATTTATTTATTTTCCAGTCTTCCTACCCCATGCGTATGAATCGCTGTAATCAGATCCTTAAGAAAGCAATCAGTCTCAAACAGTCTCTGGAGAAATTCATTGGAGATGCCAACAGGCTGACTGACAAGCTGCTGGAGCTCTGCAACAAGCCGGTATAGAGACACACACAGACAAATATTATATATCACATGAAATTAAAATAGAACGTACAATTCCAAACTCGGGTTATTTTAACCTTATGACTTTTGTGAATTTTTCATTTTAAAAAGAGAAATTGTTTAACTAAAGTTGACAAATCTATAATAATAGCCCATATGGATTACTGTATTTAAGTGTAAATTAATTATGAAAGTAAAAAAGCATGTGTACATACTATATTTTTTTCTGTATTGCATAGCACACACTCTATTTTAAGGTACTATTCATTTCATAAATGTTGTTGTTTGATATTCAATTTTAATGGAGCGTGGAGCCACAACATAAAAATATAGTGGTGCACATAATTCCAAAGCTCACTTTAAAATCCTCCTAAGTGAATCTGGACCAACACATTTTATTGGTAGATTAGATTAGATCAAATAAACATTTATTGATCCCCTTCAGGAACAGAATTGCTTGCAGTAGAAGTGAGAGACATAAAAATAAAAAAAAAAGGCAGCACCAGATTTATGTTTGTGTGAATGTGTGATTCAGGTGGATGGTAACAGCACCACCCTCAGCATGAGTGTTCACTTCAAGCAGCTGAAACGTCTGGTGGAGGAGCCGACCTTCAGCCAGATCCTGATCCCGCTGCAGTCGGTCCTCATCCCTACGCTGCCCTCTACTGGCGGGGCAAACACACAGCATGACGCCTTCCCCGGACACTGGGCGTACCTGGATGGCTTTGAAGACATTGTAAGAGAAAGAGGGTGTTGAATCTTGTCTTCAGTTTTTTTTGGTAGTTTATTTTTTGGTAGGAAATTGCCTGAGAACACTTTATGAATTTGTCACACTAACCAAGTTTAGGCGAAGAGCAGTCATACAGCAACATGATCTTAGAAAATCTGATTTTATGATCACATAAATCACCTTGACCTAGTAAATGCCTTGTAAATCTAGTGTTTGTGTGTGTGTGTAGGTGGAGATCTTGGCCTCCTTACAAAAGCCTAAGAAGATAAGTCTGAAGGGTTCAGATGGGCGGAGCTACACCATGATGTGTAAACCTAAAGATGACCTGAGGAAGGACTGCAGACTCATGGAGTTCAACTGCCTCATCAACAAGGTGTGTGATATTTGACTACGAATAAAATAGTATACACTGATTTATTGACTTACTGGGTATACTTTTACTTTTTTTAATCAGTTATATTGGATTATCCATCCATCCCATCCATCTACTGTATACTGAAAGTTAATACTCTGTCCCCCTCATGTATATGAATAGAAGTGGACAAAATAAATATTAGTAACACCTCTCAATATTCTACAACAAACCCAATTATTGTAGCCTCATATTTTATAATACTTGTCTATATAATAGTGAGTTCACAATCTGAACTGTGAATAATAAAATAATCAAGAAAGGGCGACGTAATGCAAATTGAAATAATAAACTAAACAACCATTAATAAATAGTTGATTTAACATACTATATGTATCGAAGTCTTACAAAAATATGACAAAAACGTTTTTCATGGTGTGTATACTATTAGATTTATTGCTATTAGATTTATATACTATTAGATTTATTGTTACACATCAGTACGTACAGACACACATCTCCCTCCATACTTTACAGGAACATTCATCCTACAGCAACAGAAAAAAGTGTGAAAAAACAGGAAAAGTCACCACATCTGACAAGCTAAAGAGGGAAATGTAGTTTATAACCTTTATTTCTAAGCATACGTGTTTTATTCTAATTTTCCATCAACAAAAATCCAACTTTTTTGTCCTCACTGTTGTTATTGCCTCTTTGTTATTATAAATTGTACTTCCTGATTTCTTCACTCCCCGTTTATTACATTAGGGGTTTTGCTTTATTGTATCCTCAAAGATTATCATCAAGATTAATCGGCACAATATTAATAGAAACTGAACATAAAACCCACAAAGATTAGATTTATTATAGGGCTGTTGTATGGATTACATTGCATTTGTACCTAATATCTCTGTTAAGTCTACTGTACATGTGTAAAATGTGTTACTGCACTCTAAAGAAGCTATGAAACAAGCAGTAATTATAATGTGTGTGTGTGTTTAGTGCCTGCGTAAAGATGCTGAGTCAAGGCGGAGGGAGCTACATATCCGTACCTACGCTGTGATTCCCCTCAATGAGGAGTGCGGCATCATCGAATGGGTGAACCACACAGCCGGACTTCGAAACATTCTCACCAAGCTGTATAAGGAGAGAGGTATGTTACCACAGGAAGCCGATAAATAGAGGTAGAGAAAAACGAACTGTTCAGCTCAATCATTGTGGTGAAATAATTTAATTTGGTTATATTTGTATGTGTGTTCTAGGTATCTACCTATCAGGTAAAGAGCTGAGGAAGCTTATTCTACCAAAGACGGCTCCCTTTGAGGAGAAGCTGCGAATCCACAAGGAGGTGCTTTGTGCTCGACACATCCCTGCCTTTCACGAGTGGTTCCTCCGGACCTTCCCTGACCCCACATCATGGTACGACCCTGCAAATACTTTTATAAGGACCAGTGATTCACATGAAATGTCAATAATCCAATTTTCATGTGTGTCTGTGTTTGTTAGCACATTAGAGAGGAGAGGTTTCAGTTCTGGATTTAAAAAAAAATGTTGGTTGGTTAAAAACCTGAAAAGGGCCCAGTTCAGGTCTAGAGTTACATTTAGGATCAAGTTAAATTCAGGGATAACATTTTCACAAGCACTAACATTCATTGTGTGTGTTCACAGGTACAGCAGTCGCTCTGCGTACTGCCGCTCCACTGCTGTGATGTCCATGGTGGGCTACATCCTGGGCCTGGGGGATCGCCACGGAGAAAACATCCTCTTTGACTCTTTTACTGGAGAATGTGTTCACGTCGACTTCAACTGCCTCTTCAACAAGGTTTGTATTTGTCTCAAATTGTCTTAAGATATAAATATAAATGTATTATGAATTATGAGTATTTAATATTTTAAATCCCTCAATAGATATTGTTTTATATATTTTTATGGACTACTTTTTCTATCAGCTCCCTTTTCCAATGCATTCCTCTTATGCTTATTCCTTCCCTCCCCACTAGGGGGAGACATTCGATGTGCCTGAGGTGGTTCCCTTTCGGCTGACCCAGAATATGGTCCACGCCATGGGGCCCATGGGCACCGAGGGTCTCTTCAGACAGGCGTGTGAGGTCACCCTGAGACTGATGAGAGACCAGAGAGAACCACTCATGAGGTACACAGATGTAAATACTTTATTATTATCAAATTATCCTGTAAAACCTTGTTTCATAATTGGAGCATACACCTACAATGGGGTACATAAATAATATAATGCCTAATAAACACTGGAGTAGTAAGTAGTAAATTAAACTAAATTTAGACTCATGTCCATATTGAAATCAGTGGATTTCTAATATACTTGACTCTTAAATCACATGTGATGACTGGCAAATTCATTATGTGCTTTTTCTCTGTCACAAGTTTACATAGTAACTCTCTTTTAAAAAGGTTTCCAAATTCTAAATTTCTGTTTTTAATTTTCCCTCTAAGTGTGCTTAAGACCTTCCTTCATGACCCGCTGGTGGAGTGGAGCAAACAAGCCAAAGGACTTTCCAAAACTCAGGCCAATGAGACAGGGGAGATAGTTAACGAAATGGTGTGTGCATGTCTTGGATTTTGCCTCTGGAAGAATGTTGACATGCGTTTAGAGCATGTCGAATAGATCATAAACGTCACATTGTTGGGTGACAGCTGGTATCATGGTCTAACTGTATTATTGTCTTATCTTCCCCCCCTCCTTCTCTGCCAGGCTAAAACCCACGTATGTGACATCGAGCAGCGTCTGCAGGGAGTAATAAAGAGCAGAAATAAAGTGCTGGGTCTGCCTCTGTCTATAGAGGGACACGTCCACTACCTCATACAGGAAGCCACAGATGACAAGCTGCTCTGTCAGATGTATCTGGGCTGGGGGCCATACCTGTGATGCGCACAAGTTTAAGTTTAAAACAAGTTGAGGTTAATTCAGGAGAATTTAGGATGCATTCCTGTGATTAAATACTTTCACAAGACAACCGTAAGTGTTCCCGGATATGGCTCCAAGCAAGTGGAACAAATGCAATGAAATATTTGCACATAAAGTACTAGTAATAAAACTCTTTATAATGCCTTTTTTTGTTTTGTTTTGTTCTAGTACTTCCATCATTGTTTAGTTTCCTGTTTTCTGGAAACAATGGATATTTGTTAAATTTCCATGCATTGTCTTGTAATAAAGGATGTGTTCTGCAGAAGTGAGTCTTCTAATCTCTTAACCCTCCGGGGGGGGGGTTGTTTTTTTCTTCTGTATGTTTAGTCGTCCTTTGGCGCAGCAGCCACGTAGAGATTATGCTTTTATTCTGACGACCGCATCCGGAAGCATCCGGGCACCATCGTTGTCCTCATTCCGAATTTTTGTCATTACTTCCACCCAGTTTATTAAGAACCCTGATCAAAGTCTAAACACCTTCCGCTTTCCAACAACGTGCTGCCACTTGGAAGTAAATCTGATCATTACACGCTGCGTTTGAGGCAGAAGATATAAATCCTAGAGGTGAAAACGTAGCGGTGCACATAAATATATACATCCCTGTATGTATCTCTGCCAGTTAATGTATAGAAAAGTTCGGCCGAACCGAAGCTGCATCCAGTCGAGCGACGCTCAACGAGCCGCAGGCTGCCGACGGCACGTCGTCACGCACGCGGCCGGTCGCTGTTAACGCGCCGTAATCTGGCGACCGGCGCGTGCTGGTTAACGGCCGAGGCCGCGGCGAGGTCCGTTGGCTGCGTCCGTTGGCCACTGGGCTTTTTATAGCCAACGGTCCGGCCGTTGCGTCGCACCGCAGAGGACACAGCGCGACTTCGGCAAGGTCGTCATGGATCTGACGCGTCTGGCTGCGGATGCTGGTCGGTGCATCAACCGGGCTGTTCAGGTGAACAAAGCGAGGACGTTATATATAAAACCTCTTCAGCCTCTTCGGCCCAGCAAATCCTGATGTTTTTAAGTGTTGTTGTGTACTTCCGCCCCAGTACACGGAGGAGACTCTTGGACAGGCGGACAAGACAGAGTTGGACCCCGGGCTGGAGGAGCTCCTGGCCCGGACAGACGCCACCAAGACCTGGACGGACCAGATCATCTCCCAGACTGAGGTTTTCCTGCAGCCCAACCCGGGTGAGAGACTGGAAATTGTTCATGTGTTTATTGTTAGTGATTTAGTATTTAATTCTAAGTTTGTCTTCATATGTGTGTCTTGAATTAGCTGAACACAAATCCTTCCATTTGCAAAGTCTTGAGTGTAAACATGGCTACGTTACCAAATGTTATTTCTGTTCTTGTCAGAATTGGCTGATGTCTTAATTAACAAAGACATGGCACTGACCTCATCACTTACATAACCGATGTACAGTTTTGCCAAAAGCCTGTTTGTTGAACCAAACTTCTCTTCTCTCCTGTCTGTGGAGAGAAATGGTCGCCCAGTATCTGTGCAGGCTTATAATAAGCAGTCAAAGGTGTTGGTTGTGATGTCGACGAGAATTCGCATCGGCGTCTTAAAAACCAAATAGTTCTTGCATGATATTTGTACACCTGTGTTGTACTGTATTAACTGGCCAAACATGTTGTCCTGACCAATGTTTTCACCGAACCACAACAAGCTGTAGACACTGTCAGCAACATGTGGGCGCCGGCAATTATGGTCTACGTAAAACCACTGAACAATGACTGAGTCTTTACCTCTGGGACCCAGCATTTCAGCTCTGTTTGCCTTCCTACAATAAGTACATCTCCTTCGGGTTTGCTTTGACTCTAATGGCCTGTTCAGATGAATAGGGATGGTTGTTTTTATTACGTTTTTTTTTGCCTGTTCGAATCCAATTACATCAGCTAATGTGATTATGAGTGGATGTAGTCTGTCATTTATCAAATGAAAGGGACCATTCAGCTGTCACAAATAATATCCTCATACGTTTCTTCATCAGGGATATATTTGCAGATCGTGTCTTGTATCGACCGAGAGCTTTTAGTCTCGCTGACGAATCATTTTAAGTTACCTTAGGTTCACCTCATGGGCTTTACGGCAACGACCAGCAGTTTGCGAGCAGCTGCCTGCTGTTTTGTTTCACATTATTTTATAAAAAAAAGTCAGGTATCTATGCTTGTCCTAGTGGAATACAGTATTAAATATATGCAGGAGGTTATGTAGCCTGTTTAGTGGTATGTTAATTCCATGCCTTGTATATAAAATGTACTTTTAAACCTGTAGTATCCTGACACCTATCCCAAGGTTTTGTGAGGTATTTATTTCTGTGCTCGGGTCACACATTAGGAAGTTATTCGTATTAGCCCAATGGCATCTCCTGAGTATAAAATATCAAGACTCTGATCCCTGATGAGCAGGGGCCCGGTTAGAGGACCGGCTGTATGAGCATCTGGATTGGAGCGCCCCACCTCGGCCTCGCGCACATGAGGTACTGGGAGACCAAATGATCCAGGCTGGGCTGGAGATGGGGTCCAACACACCCTATGGTGAGTATACATTAATGTGGATAATCTGAATAACGTGGATTACATCACATCAGTAAACACCTTGCAGATTCTGGGCAACAAATATGCACACTCCTGTCTTACTAGCTTTTTTCGTTGTCAGTGTGGGTTTTTTTCTTTTGTTTTTTAGAGGGCAGTGTGTTTTGTGTTCAGGGACAGCACTGCTCAGATGCGGAGAGGCTCAGAAGCGGCTCGGCGAGGCAGAGAGGAAGTTTGTCCAAAGCACAAACATTCACTTTCTCACCCCTCTGAGAAGATTCACGGAGGGGGAATACAGAACCGTACAGGTGACACACATAAACACACCCATCAACATTATGATCGTGGCACTTAATTGTATAGTTTTGGAAGTCGCATTCTCAGTAATTGCTTCTCTAATCTCTTTCTTTGTTCTTTTGTTGCTGCTCAGCCTGTTGTTTATGAATTGCTTGCATACTTAACGTGGTTTTTAAAAAAGCTTGTGTGTGTTTGTTCATAGGACGAGCGCAGGATGTTGGTGAATAAGCGTTTGGACTTGGACATAGCTGACACCAGACTGAGGAAAGCCCACGAAGCTGAGCGAGAGGCCAGAGTGCGTTGCAATGTCAATCTTTCTATCATGCAGTACATACTGTATAGTGTCTTCTCATTCCACCTTCCTGCGTTTTTCTTGTCTCTTTGTCAGAACCTGGATGCAAACCCGCCGGACGTCGACTACTTGTCTCATGTCTCCTACATGTTCAGCTTCCTGCGTGTTAAATGGCTAAAGGTCAGTGGCGCTAAAGGGAACATGACCATTGACGGGAACAGCTGAACTCGCTTGTTTGGCCACTGAGTAAGTAATTTGTCATCCTCTGTTTCTCTCAGATGTGGACTCAGGAAATCTGTCAGGTGAGTTCATGTTTCTCTTCACATGCACACTGGTATAAATATTCTTCAATCTAATGTATAATAGAGGGCGACTATTTTGACACTACCAGCAGTTATAGAATTGTGTTGATAATGGCCCTGTTAGATAATAGTTTCTATTGTTTAGTTAATTTAGACTTAATTAGATTAGATTTTTGCTAATGGGAAATTTTCTGGCCATAATTAGAAAGGTGATTGTGTGTGTGTGTGTAGGCAGAGATGGAGCTGAGGATCTGTCAGAGTCTGTTCGATCGACAGTCAGAAATTACGAAACGAGTTGCGGAAGGAATCGGCAACACTCACGTACGTGTGCACAAACGCATATAAAGATAGAAAATAAGGTTCTGTTATGTGTCTCAAACTTGATAAGTGTGTGTATCACTGTATTGCTAGGTTGTTGTTGTTGTTTCATTTTTATTATACACGCTAGCATGAACTATACAGAGATACACTCACAACAAAATACCCTGCAAAACTGTTGTTTTCTGTTTTAGAAAAAGACACGAGACATAAACCTAAAACTACGGCTTTGTCATTCAATATCTCCTCAAATAGAGAGAATCCAACCTGTAAAAAATGGCATTTTATCAATAAGGGATGCAAATTACCTTCATTTGTTTTTATTTTATGGTCTCTCTTTTTAAAAAAATTCAAACTCTTTCTGTCTTGTATTTTATGTGTCTTGTGTTGGTTTGTTTGCTTTTTCCAGACCAACCACATGCGGAGCCTGACTGACTTTGTGGAGGCTCAGGCCTGTTACTTCAACCAGTGCAACCAAAGTGCTGAGGAGCTTCAGAAACAGCTTGCCAGGTCTGTATGTTTACAACACTGAAAGACTAAATGTTTATAGTACTAATATTATGCATGGAAGTCCCTCATTGCTTCCTTATGCTATTTGGAAACATAATCATGGGTTTTAATTTTTTAAAAATCTGAATTGAGAATAATTACATTTTCAGTTTGTTTTTCACTCAACACTACCAAGGTATAATTTGCAGCTCTCCAGTGAAAACCACGTACCTCCAATTATGGTGATTTTGATAAAGTGTTTATGGGCTGAGAATATTTTACCCTTTCTTGATCTATATAAACAATTAAAAAACCCAATTGGATTATCTGAAAAACTGCAATATCACAAAACTTGGAAACAGGGCATTTCTAAGCTCATAAAAGTTGATATTTTGGTGATATGGGATTTTCACAGGACACTGATGAAATGAGCTTTCATTAGTGTCACAAGATTATTTTTATTTGGCTGCTCAGGAAATAAGGAACATGGTTTAAAACTATTTTCAACAGAAAGTTGCCAAATACCACTCCAAAATGTACAACATGTAGGATCCAATCCATTTTTTTTTAATATTCAAAGCTATAACCCAGTTGGCAAATATCTTTGTTAGCAAGAAGATCCCCAACTTTACCAAAAAGATGTATTTGTAGGAGTCAGGACATCTGGTCTCGCAAACAACACAAGACTATTTTCTTACATGAAGGACTTTTGTGATTTTGTTTCTCCCTGCAGCATTCCAGCTGTCCTCTGCTCCAATAACTGGCAGTCATCAATTAGTAATACAATTAATGAGCCATCGACAAGCAACCATGTAGCCAATGAGCCCGTCGGGTTAAATCAGGTCACTCAAATTCCCATATTCGTCCACCAACTTCCAGAATTCGACCAGGACTCTTGGTCTGCAAATCCACCTCCCAGAACGGACAAACCAACACCAGATTCCTCTGTAACCACACAGCCACCCTATCACACAAATAACAACAATAACAACAACTCCTTCTTTAGTGATGGCCAGGCAACCAGCCACTGTTCAGCGGCCGACCAAGCATTTTATCACGTCTGTACATCAAATTCAGACAGTCACCCAACAGATCCGATCTCAGCACTCGGCATAACAGCCAGCACACAAACCAATGGAGCAACAGCTGCAATAACCAATGATGCAGGGAGCCTAACAACAACAACAACAGCTTCCCCGCCTTCTGAACTCAGTGGAACCTCAAACGAGTCTCAGATAGCAAACTCAGTAGCTAGTGAGACCATAACAACCGATGACATGGCTACTGAGACCTTGACAACCAATGGAATGGCTGCTGAGCCCCAAACAACCAATGAAACCACAAGCGAGCTGCCATCCATCAATGGAGAAGATGTCCAGGAGTCATCGACAGCTGGTCAGGCTGTGGTTCAGTAGAGACTAATGTCTGGTGGGGGGGGATGTGACACAAGGCCAAAACCATGTCTGTTGGGACTTTGATTGGAGCTTCAGCTGATTTAGACCAGTGGTAAGATCTGAGAATACACCCTGTATTAAAAGGAACAGATGCGCAAGCATTATAACATGTGGTTCGGTAAAAAGCATACATTAATTAATCCCATAGAGAAGGTAAAGTGGTTGTAAGAGTGCTTATTTTTCTAAATGTGATGTAGTGCCACAATAATTTTAACTTTTAGCCATATTCATATAGTATATGAAAATAATGACTGTTCAGTGGCAATGGATGTAATGCATACTACTGTAATATTAGCAGTGTGGTTGTTTAAAGTTGTTTTCAGTCTGTAAAACTAAATCTTTATTTTTACATTCAGCTTTGTACTATTGAAGCTTTGTGCCAAGTGAACGTGTGTGTGTGATATACTTGTATATTTGTTGGCGTGAATGTGTTTCTGTCCATGTCTGTCGGTGACCCCTTGTGCACTCACCTGTGTTTACAGCTTCCCCAAAACCTGTGACACCTTTTAAAGGGAGGTGTGTGTGTGTGTACATGTATGTGACTCTGCCACCTCTTGACTCATGTTGCTACACGTTGAGGTCATTTTCCACAAAGCAACATGTTACTTATGTGTGTTTGGGAGTCAAGCGAGGTGAGAAAACACCAAGCTGAACAGGACCTTTATGCCGTAGCACGGTGCAGACTATGTCTCCTCATACACACTCTGGGTGTTTCCCCATACACACAGTCAAATCATATATTCACTTTTACCCTTTTACCCCCTTAAAGCTGCTCTCTAGGTGAAATAGGTAGAGGTTTCCATGTCCAGATGTTGTTAATTTTCTGGGGCAGCCCTGCTGTACTGTGGTGTAGGTCCATCAGGGGACCCTGGATGGAAACACACATAATAAGGTAGCGAAGGCCCTACTGATGTAATCACCCACGAGCTCTATGCTGCTAACGCTTTTGTCCCAATACGTAAAGATGTGTGTGTGTGTGTGTGTGTGTGTGTGTGTGGATGGATAGATTCACAATTCAAGTTGCTGCCAGTTTTAAGCTGCGTGTACATGCGGTCATGATTCAGTCACATGTTCATTGAGCTGATGTCAGTGCAGGGTTGGAGTTTTCACTTGATCCATGTGAAGATGTGGAAATAAATATGCAACCACTGATGCCATGTCAATCCAAATCAAGTGTGTATTCTGGCTTTGTTCTCCAGTGGAGGTGTTTCTGTTATTTCCTCGTTAAAATCTGCTGCTTGCTGTTAGCTAATGTACTTTTTCATACCAGCCAATCCCCCCAATTTACACACACACACACACACACACACACGCAGGTTGAGGTCTTGGTCAGGCTTCCCAGCCATGTCTAGTAATATTTAAAATCATCCTGATGTGCGGTGAAGCTTGCAGTTAAGCTTTGATTGCTTCACTGGTTGCAGTAATTGTATTAACATTATAATGAGGTCTGTTGGTGTATGACATTTACCACAACTTCAACACATGCACACACACTAAAAATACTTAAAAAACATTGACAAAAGTGTGTTTTTCAGGCCTTTTTCTCCCACTTCTTCACGTCTTTCATGTCTGAGGCTGTGCAAACAGATTAGATCGATTAAGCTCACGTTACATGATATTGATCTGAGTACAGTCAGGACGCCAGTGGTTCAATAACACCATAAAGACTTCTATCACACCACTATATCAGCTCTACCGTGTAGAGGGGTCTCGCCTCACAGGAAGCACAGCCAGTGCTTGAAGACAGATTAAATAGTGTTTTGTTGCTGTAAATTTCCTATGACTCAGCCAAACAAGAATAGATTCCCTCAATCTGTCCCTAGCTGCTCATGAGTTATTTCCCGCCACACTGATACAGCAAGTCCCTGCTATGATTCCAGCTTATTTTTATGATTTCCGGTTTGCACCATGTTCGTCAGCAGAGGCCGCAGCTCTCTCTTTGGTCTTCATGTGATTTTGTGCACATGTGTGATACAGGAAGGAAGCAGAAGCTGAAATTATGTTTTGCAGGTCTGGTTGAGTGAGTTATGGAAGCAGATAAAGGGAATTGGGATGTTTCTAATTATATTTGGTTTGGTCCTTTCCTCTACCTGAACGGCACAAACAGATAATATTGCTATGGATAGATACAGTATATTATTTTGTTTTTTTTATTTCATTTATGTTAAAGAGGTAAATTCTTTTTGCAAGGGAAACCTGGCCAAGATATCAGCATAAAAAATGCAGATGAACAATACAAAATCAGATAATTCAGAAACAAGACTAATGGTAGACTAACTGACAATTAGTCATTTATTCTGCCAGAATGATCAGACTCATGAATTTGAATTCCTTTTGCAGACTGTTCCAAGTGGCTGGAGCAGAAAACATGAAAGGAAACTCTGTAATAGAAAGCACTATGATGTATGAATGGTTCATTCTTGCTTATAAATCTCAATGTGCCTCTCAATGCCCAGAGTCCAACATGTGGATGCACTGTGCTGATGCATTCATATACAACAAATCCCAATAATTAAGAACCAGTAAAAAAAAATACAGCATTTACTGCCTTCTCCTAGCTTCACAAGATAAACTGAACTTGTGTCTGCAAATACAAGGCAAGTCAAGGCAGCTTTATTTATATAGCACATTATATATATATATATATATATATATATTATTATATATATATACACACACACACACACAGGTTGAGGTCTTGGTCAGGCCTATGTACTATACTTTGAATATTGGCAATTCAAAGTGCATTACATAGGCAATAAAACATTAGAATTACATTAAAACAATAATAAAATTAAGGTAGAATAAAATTAAATTTACAGTTAGACAAAAATTAAATAAAAGAGAAGATCCACAGGTATACAAAACTGTATCATCTGCATAACTGAGTATTTACATGGACATTAACACCGTAATTATTTATGTCGAGAAAATTAAAGCAGGCCAAGCACAGAGCTTTGAGGTACTCCATTTAGTACAGTATTCCAGTTTTAACTGTGCCCATTGATTTTGACACACTGAGTCCTACCTGAGAGATAATTCCTAAACCTGCCTTTGAATCCCAACTGTGTCTCTCGATGCACTGTTATTCGTAAAGCATTAAGCTATAACATAATACACACTCATTTAAACATCATTAGACATTATTATTATTATAAGTCGGCTATATTCTTACAATGGCTCTATTGTTTTGCAGCATGCTGTATTTCAGTCATTTTTCCATGGTTTCCTTCCCTCCCCTTCCTACTTATTGGGGATTTATAAAAGGGATACACCCAGTTCTCTTAAAACTAGCCTGTCTTGGCTGACTTTGCTGTTAGTGTTAGTATGTGGTTTGTTCATCAGTTAAGCCCTGTTGTTGTTTTAAATCGTCTGTGTTTTTAGCCAATGTAAGTTCTGCTGACTACACCCATTTTCCCCTGTGTCTCTGGTTTCGCCAGGGCAAGCCTGATGACAGAATCTGTTACTTCTTAATAAAATTAGCACTAGTACATGTGGAATACTCTCCTTAAATCCAACTTTCATCATCTTTCTCTCTGTCCTTTCCCTTTCCATCTCCCTCTCTCTGTTATGTTTTCATCAATCCTTCCTCTCTCATCCCTCCTCCCCATCACTGCTGGCTGGGAGTGTTTTGTCTGACAGCTAAACTGTAGGTGTGGTGTGCAGGTGGCAGTGGTAAACAGCATCTGGTGGCTGCTGATAAATGTAGCTCCTCTTTTACAGAGTAATTTGATGACCTAAATAGAAAGAAAAGGAAAGGGTGAGAGGTGGAAATGCCTTGGATGGGCACCAATGAGTACAAGATGAGATGACCAACAGGTTCTGACATACATACTCACTAAATCTTATATTTCACCTCTGAGGTCTGTATAAATATATTGCTTTCTTGAAGGGATCATAATTATTTGCATGTTATGGAACTGGGCCAGGGAAATACACACACTTGTGCCCACAGTGAGGTGTTTTTGCTGCAATGAGGAAAGGAAAGACATACACATTTCCCCTTTCCCTCTGTACCTTTCCTCACCAACTATCCACCTCTGTCTCCCATCGCTCTCTCCTTCTGTCCATCTCATCCTCTGCATGCTCACTCTTTTCCTGAGATAAACCTGCCAGCTCCCACCCCGATTAGTCCCTCTGCTACAATTATAGCCTGCTAGACAGAGAAAATCATACTTACATAATTACTGGCAGAC
This sequence comes from Gadopsis marmoratus, assembly GCA_036023855.1. NCBI lineage: Eukaryota > Metazoa > Chordata > Actinopteri > Centrarchiformes > Percichthyidae > Gadopsis > Gadopsis marmoratus. Next base: position 60 of record JAVQJF010083400.1, on the reverse strand, counting down.
ATGCTGACATCTGCAGGGGTAGCTCTGACTGGAGGTCTGCAGAGAGTAGAAAGGTCAGGG
>JAVQJF010083386.1:0-11733 GCA_036023855.1 Gadopsis marmoratus | reverse complement strand
ATGGTGGAATTGTTGGGTCTATACATATAGAGTTGGTTTAGACTTGCTCTATATTAACAAGTGCTATGAGATAACTCTGTTATGATATAGCGCTATATAAATAAAATTGAATTGAATTGATTTCTATTCAGGCAATGGGCTTTCTCGTCATGATAATGTATTTTTAAAGGGTTAGATAAAGCTTTATTGATCCCTTGGTGAAATTCACAAACCTCCCAGAAGTTTATAAAGTTATTAAAAGTAGGTCCACCTTAACCAGCAACAACGTTAAAGTGATGAACTCATTAATAGTCATTCAAGAATATGAGAGGAAGAAGGAAGAACTGACAAACCGATAACCTGACTGATTAAAGGGGGCTGGTCTCAGAGGGTCCACCTGTGACTCTGACGCCTCCTGATGGAATCTGAGCAGACAGTCTGTGGTTAACATGAACAGGTGAATGATGTCTGTGTGTGCAGGAGACTTTGATAAACACCGTCCTGATCCAGGTGAGCAGCTGATAAAGGTTCAGAAGATCATCGTGCATCCTCACTTCCACTCCTTCACCTTTGACAGTGACATTGCTTTGCTGTACCTCGCTCGGCCCGTTGTCAGGGGTCCCACCGCCATCCCTGCCTGCCTCCCCGACCCCCACCTCTCCAAATACCTGCTGCAGGTAACTTTATTTATAACACGATGATTTTCAGTCGGTATGTTAAAAGACAGTTCTGAGATGAGAGCTGACAGTTTGTATTTGTGTGTTCAGGAGGGTACTCGGGGCGTGGTGACAGGCTGGGGGGTTACTCAGTACCTAGGCAGGTCCTCCCGGTTCCTCAGGAAGGTGGCGCTCCCGGTGGTCAGCTACCGAGACTGCACAGCATCCACTGAACAGGTGACCATCTCCATGTAGCTGCTTCACCTGCAGGGGGCAGCGTTCACTAAATACAGCTGATCTACAGCGAATTAATTAATTGATTATTTATTTTACTTTATCATTTGCCCCATGCAGTAAATATGTATATAACTTTACTGATTTTGCTTTAAAATAGATTGTTGACCAAAGAGACATGTGCACACTGTATACACTGTACTCGCTGCACACACTTCACTGTACTCACTTCTCTACATTAAGGTCTGTAATTCAGGTGGAGAATAAAGTATTTTATTTTGCCTAAAAAGTCAAATTCGGCAGAATCAGCCTGAAGTAGAAAGTCATCATTTATAAGATTTGTCATCATGACCTGTTTCTAACCTATTGTCTCTGTGCTGCAGGTGATCACAGACAACATGTTCTGTGCAGGTTACCTTGAGGCCGGTATCGACGCCTGCAGTGGAGACAGTGGCGGACCGTTTGTGGTGAACTACAGAGGGACCTGGTTTCTGACCGGGGTGGTCAGCTGGGGAGAGAAGTGTGCTGCAAACGGGAAGTATGGGGTTTATACACGACTGGGGAACTTCCTGAACTGGATCCAAGACACCATGGAGAGACCAGACATCAGTGGCTGAGGTAGCTGCAATGTCATTGGCTGTGCATCGAGCCATCATGGTTAACACCCGGTGCTGCATCGGCGTCCTCACTCTCTTCACAGGAAACAAAGATCAAACAGCAAATGACTCAAAACACCAGTTTCCTGCTTTTGTTCTTCTTCATTTTAACAGAAAAGTTAGTTGGTCGTAACATTTTGTCAAAGAACACGTGTGTTGTGACAAATTAACGCAAATCTTTTCAGAAAATGTGACATTTTTTTGCAAAAAGTGTTTAATTTAATTAACAAGCCGTTTCATACGTGAGAAAATAATCACACTAGTGAAGGATGGACAGGCAGAATGTTTAATACAAACATTTAATAATGTGACTTAAGTTTCTCTGTCACGCCTTCTTCCTGACATCTAATACAACAGTAAGTGCTGTCAGTGCCCCCTACAGGTCCTTATCTGTTCTGTAGAGTCTGAGCAGCAGTGGAGATAAACATATAGTGTTTGTCCTGAACGCTGTCTGGGTTCTAGAGGAAAGACCATGGAGTCATTCAAATCTGAAGGGTTCATCCTCTAGAATGCAGGAATATACACAGTACATTATAATAACTGTAGGCAGTGAGTCAAGACAAACATCAATAAATAATATGGAGTAGCAAAGGATTCTGGGATAGAAAATGGAATGTGTTAGTCTCATTCACATAAAATCTTTACAGCTTTTAAAATGTTAGCTACAGACTAACTGTTCAACACTGAGCCTAAACTCAGCGTTTAGTTTAGAAATCTGATCTCATGTGATTTACACAACCAACTAAACTTCCAACCAACAGCTTCAACTCTGTCTTGATTGAAAAACAAGCTAAAATAAAGTCCAAAGAACATGAAAAAGGCAATGAAAAACAGTTACGGAGGACGCGTGATTGGAGACGTGATCGGAGACATCTTACCACCAGGGGGCAGCATGAAGCTGCTTCTGTATCCAGTCCACATATTTAGCCACTCGGGTGTAGACTCCGTACACCCTCTGACTCCCACACTCCTCCGGCCCGCCCCAGGACACCAACCCAAACACCACCCACCTTCGGCTGACCCGATCCTCCATCACAAATGCCCCCCCGCTGTCTCCCAGGCAGGTGTCCCGCCCGCCCTCAAAGAAGCCGGCACAGAACATGTTGTCCGTGATGTTGTAGCTGACGGAGCGTGAGGCGTAGCTCGCCTGACACTCGTCCTGAGAAACCACTGGCAGCTTCACATACTGCAGGAGGTCAGAGGTCAGCGTGGGGGGGTCGCTCGAGGACAGGGAAGAGGTGTTGAGGTTGGCGATTCCCCAACCAGCGACTACACCCAGAGAGTTAGGGACAGGAGTGGGGGAGTCATCCTGAAAAAGTGAGAGAGGTCAAAGGTCATCGTGTGGGCAGTTCAGTAATATGTTTCTACAAGAGGATGTCTTTCTGTCCTCACTTTGCTTCTGTGTCCTAGTTTTACAAACCAAAGTCAAACTCAGCAGTACTCATCGTACAGAGTATTTCCTGTAGTAGCAGCAGTATTTGTCCCACCTTGTTCTGAGGTGGGGGGAGACAGACGGGATGAATGAGCTCATTAAACTCCACCCGGTCCCTCAGCTTCAGCAGCGCCATGTCATTGTTGTAGTTGTTTGGTTGGAAGTCTGGGTGGAGGAAGATTTCCTCCACTGAACGGTTGGTGGCCAAACGTTTGTCTCCAGCGTCATGGAGACCGAGGAACACCTGAAAGACAGGTACTGGTTATACTGTTCTGGAGACCTGGAGGTTTCACCAGATCAACCTAAAGGACACGGAGAACAGGTCCCAATCTTTTCTCTAACAATAATACACAAAAAAACAATATCGATGAGCAGATCCTCGTTAATGTCTCAGTGCAGCTCTCCAGAGGATGAACCCTGCGATGAACCAGTTTAAGTTTCAGACATTATAGAAAAGAGCTCTGCTGAGACGCCATATAAAATATGTCTTTTAACACAGAAAACCTTTTTCCAAAACAGATTAAATTAAAAACAAGCAGACAAGCAGCACTCAGTTTCCTCCTCAGACCTTGACGTGGTCAGGGGCCACGGAGACAACGCTGGGGTCCCTCCTCTGGGACCTCAGGACATGGGCGGCTGTGAGGACCCAGGACTCTGACAGCAGGGCCCCGGAGCCGAACCAGCGGTCCTCGGGGACCCGGGACAGATCCTCCACACTGAGCAGAACCTGCCAGGGGAACATGCCGGGCTCTGCGCTGCGACCGCCCACGATCCGCTTCACCTGAAGGGGGAGAGAGCGGGCTGGCAGGCCGCAGGCTGGAGGGTGGACACGGAGAGGACAGATACTGTCTCAACAACTGCAGCTCTACTTTATGTACTGTCAGCACATGTACATGTGTTACAAGGGTTACTGTACCTGGCAGGCAGCTTGGCAGTCTGGTTCCTTTTTCTGAACTGATCCAGGTTCCATTCGGCCCGCAGCTGTATGAACCTACAACATACAAACACACATCAGGTTTGGACTTGTATGCTTGTGAGGTCCCTCTTTCTCTCAAACAGTCAGTTATGGGTTAACGCTTCAAATGATTCTCAAAGGTCCTCAGATAGAAAATATTGATACTGTATATGTGTGTGTATGTATATATACAGTATGTGTGTATGTATATGTGCATATGCATATATATATATGTGCATATGTATGTATGTATATACAGTATGTGTATATGTATGTATATGCATACATATACGTGTATATGTATGTATACGTGTATATGTATGTATACGTGTATGTATACGTGTACATGTATGTGCATACATACACATATATGCATACATATATATGTATGTGCATACATACACACATATGTATACACATATATGCATATATATGCATACACACATATGTATGTATATATATATGCATATACATGCATCTATATATATATGCATATACATGCATCTATATATATATGCATATACATGCATGTATATATATATATATATATATATATACATATACATGCATGTATATATTATGCATATACATGCATGTATATATTATGCATATACATGCATGTATATATATGTACATGTATGTATGTACGTACATGTATGTATGTATGTATGTATACGCATTCATGTATGTATGTATACGCATACATGTATGTATGTATACGCATACATATATGTATGTATGTATACATATATGTGCATGCATATACATGTATACATATGTATGTATATGTATGCATGTATACGTATGTATGTATATGTATACATGTATACGTCTGCATGTATATATATACACATGTATACATGTCTGCATGTATATATATGTATATGCATGTATGCATACATGTCTGCATGTATATATATGTATATGCATGTATGCATACATGTATATGCATGTATGCATACATGTATATGCATGTATGCATATATATGTATGTGTGTGTGTGTATATATATGTATATGTGTGTGTATATGTTTGCATATATATATATATATATATATACACATGTCTATATATATGTACTGCATCCTGTACTACAAAACTACTAAAGTATAATTACTGTAGCACTGTACTGACAGTACTAATACTCTCACTGTCGCTGTAGTTCAGTCGGACGGCGTCCTCCCTGCAGACGTACTGAACAGTCGATCCAAACAGTGTGCTGTTGTCATGACTACCAAACACCACATCAGCCATGGCGACCGCCTTCGGACTCCCACAATCCACCACTGTGACAGAGAGGAGACCAATGAGCTGCCAGTGAGAACAGCGAGTACGGCCATGTGATGAACTAGCAGGGCTGTTGTGGACCGATAGTAAATTCATGTCACATATTTATACTGTAAATGTTACTTTGATAACTACATGAGCAGATTTGGTAGTTTTCCGTTCACAACAGCATCTGGTCTGGACTGACTCAAGCTTTTGGGATGTTTTTAATTTCGTGACATTAAAGTCACAGCTGCAGATAGGGTTAGGGTGACTGGCAGGACAACGAGCTGATTTAATTTCATTTTAATGTTATATGAAAGTGAAAACATGAGCTACAACGTTAGTCGTACCTGTGCACGTACTCAGGCCAGAGCTTTAAAGCAGCAGGACACTGTGTTTACATGATCACAGTACTGATTAAAGCTGTTTCACCTGTCAGGGTCAAGGGTCAAGTCTGACTTCAATGCTTTAAAATCTGACTGAGCTTCAGATTAATATTAATAAACAGATTATTGCACAGAAACACGACTGCAGATTCTGTTTAGATACTGTTTTATTTGAAGTTAATTTAAAAGTACTGATACACTAATGAAGTGTTCATACAGAATCACTCTCTGTGATTGGTTAAGATGGTGGACAGAGAGCGCCTCCTCCTCGCCGAGTGTGTTTCTACAGAGAGAGACAGAGACAGCAGGAAGAACAGTGTTTGTTGTACCTCTTCACAGGGAAAAGCCTTGAAACACAGTCTGACTGTTGGACACGAGACAAAGACGCTATAAAGCAGTGACATGATGCTGCAGTATCTCTGCATTGTCCCTAGACAATGTAATAAATAAAACACAACATTCACTGTCAAAGGCACAAGACCATAGTCCTCTGACAGGCTGTAAACCAACAGAGTAACACACACACGATCATCACTAATATTTCCAGCATCGATGACCTCTGATGCTAAAATAACATCCAGCTATTTACAGGAAACTTAAACGTCTTTGTTGGAAGAGAGAGTTTAATCTTATTTTCCTGGTTCAACGAGGAGTTTAGACTTAAGCACGTTTGATCTAATTTCAATGTTTTCATAATAATTTTATGTTTATAACGTTTATAATGTATATAATGTATAAACTGGATGTTCAGGGACAGTCTTACTCTGACAGTGAGGAGGACTGCTGCTCCATGATCCATCAGCCTGACAGTCCATCTGATAATGATCCAGATACTCTCCGTCCTGAACCAGAGACACGAAGACAGGAAGATGCATAACCAGTGACACAAAGACACAAATATGCACAACCAGAGACACGAGAGGCTCAAAGTCCTGAAATAAAACCTCGCCAACACTGAATGATTCCAAAAATATGAACTCCACACATGGAAACCCTGCTGTTCCTCAGGTGTTACCACTAGAGGGCAAGTATTCTGAAGTACAGGACTTCCACCACTGGCCAGCTGCAGTAACAGCAGTACTGTAGTAATATTAGCAGGTAGTACATGTAAAAGTACGGGTGTGCTTTTGAGTGTTGAGGTCACAGGTAGTTCACCTGTGCTGCAGCACCAACAGGTGGCGCTGTAAATTTCACATCTTACAGAACTGTTGATGGTGTAGAAACACATTTGTGTTCACCTAATCACCACCTTGACTGCCTGCCATCTTTGTTTCTGCAGGGGAGGAGGGGAACTCAGAATTACCAGTATTCCAGCAGGACGTGTCTTTACCTTCAGCAGTCTGTATCCTGGCTCACAGCTGAACAGGATGTGATCTTTGAAGGAGTATTCTGATTGGATAGGGTTCAGCAGGGCATTGGGCAGGGCTTCAGGTACCAGACACTGACGACTTCCTGTTGGACAAAATAAAAGCATTTATGGAATTTAATTTTTTTTAATTTTTCTGCTGACTGCAACAAGTTAACAGTGTGTGTATGCCCTCCACCTGTAGCTGTGTATGTGATCCTCCAGCCCAGGTGTTCTCCTGAGTTGTCACTGTGGAAGGTGACGGTGACGACGCTGCTGTCGGTCTGAATGTCTCCTGGAGGTCGATCTCCGCAGAACGGACCGAACTCGCTGCTGCCCGCTGTGATCTGATGTACAGACAGCTGGTCACCACACGTCAGGCGTGTCTGCACAGGTGTGTGTACAGGTGTGTGTGCCATCCTGACCTTGACATAGTCATAGGGGCAGCTGACGTCGGGGTGGTCCTCCACGTCAAAGCGGGGGTCAAACTGGAGGTGGAGCCTGAAGCCTGGCTCCACCTCGATCCGGTACAGACACTCTGAGCTCTTCGGATACGGAGAAGGGAAATCAACGCTGCTCAGGACACCGGAGCGGTCCCTGAACACACCATCACTGCACTCCACTGAACACACACACACACATTAAATCAGGTGTTTCTGGTTTGAGAAGGTGTCGTCAGTAAACGAGCTCTGGAAGCTGATTTGATGATTTCTACCTGAGCTGAAGTAAGGAAGTAGACTTTCTGTGTGTTAGTGCTGCATCATGTGACACGTGTGGTGACTGTCTACAATAAAGTGATCAGAATCTAAAGATTGATCGTATTGATAAACGAACTGTATGCATAGACTCCTGTTTGTTGAATGTGTTACTATTGCTTCTGCTACTGTTGTTATTAGCGTAGCTGTTGTTGTGCTGTTGATACTGTTGGTTGTTTATTTTAACATCAGTAACATTGTAGCTGCCATTGCTTTACATCTGTATGTGTAATTGTACTGTGCTGCTGTGTGTTCTCTTCCATCCTGCTCTCACTCTACCCCCCCCTCTTTTTTTTTTCTCTCTCTACCCAACCGGTCGAGGCAGATGAGCCTGGTTCTGGCAGTTGATTGATGACATGCGGCTGTACATGTCATCGCTAGTAACAAACATAACAAAACCAACAACCACATGGCGCCAAAGGAACAATCCCACACTCGCTCTCCAACACCAGCAAGAAGCTTCATCCATTCTGCAGACAGTGGCCAGCTGCCTCCAGTCAGGAGCCACACTGAAACACACAAGCACATCAACACATCCAAACCCTGCCAGAGGCCCTGGGCCCGTCACAGTGTGTGTGTTCAGCATCTGGACTCTAACCTCTGTCTGACTGATAGGAGCTGCTGATTGGTGGTAAATATTTACATATCCTGCATGCTTCTGTATGGAGGAGGCTTACACACACACACACACACACACACACACACACACACACTGCAGTCCCGTCAGCGCCCCCTTGAGGCTGAACAGGGGTGGGGGGGGTCTGTGACCTCACACTCCCGTCCTTGATAAACTTTTACATTTGGGTTGTTTATACAGAGAAGATGAGAAAGGAATAAGAATGGGTTGTTCAGGTTCAACCATTTTCATAAATACACACATTTGAATGTATTTTATAAAAAGCAGTAGGATGGAAATATAATTATTTAAGAGTTTGGAGACGGAGCTCAGAGTCACAGCTGTTTCACCACATTATGTTTTAACTGCTGTAGCGCTGCAAACTACAAACTACAGGTCACACTCCACTAACTCCACCTGCTGATGGACTGAGATACAGTTCAGAGGTCAGGAAGGAACCCTGAGGGACATTTTCTTGGTTCTTTCCTCAGTTTCTGGACCAGAAATGCGTCAGAAGTGAACCTGAATGAACCATCAGTTTTGTCCTGCAGCAGAAAGCCGTTAGAAAGACGTCCCGTGTTTGTGTGAGACCAACTTGTTGGCAGCAGACTGTAATAAGGATCAGGCTGCTGGGAAAGGTGCAGGATTACAGCGCCCAGAGGTCAACTCCCATCAGACTATATAATCCACTGCAACACAGCACACACGTTCTCCTGTCTGCACCACATGGAGATCCACAGGGATCCATGCTGGGCCCCCTTTATACACATACACGGGTATGGATGAGGTCTCTTAATGCCAACTTCAGTTTCCACAAACTCTGTTTCAGAACACCATTCAGCTCATGGTGGAATTGTTGGGTCTGTACATATAGAGTTGGCTTGGACTTGCTCTATATTAACAAGTGCTATGAAATAACTCTGTTATGATATAGAGCTATATAAATAAAATTGAATTGAATAGAACACCCAGCGCGGCAAAATAAGAGGCAGTCTATGAAAAGCAGACTTGCTGTTATACAGTGTGGAGCTGCAGTCCTGTACCACCAGAACCCACTCTAACATGTGGCTCTGCTGAAGAGCTGTGATCCAGTCTGGTTCTGATACTGTTCAGCGTGTATGTGGTCAGCGTCCTGGATGCTTGTTGCTTCTCTTCATGTAAAACTGTTTTACCTTTACGTGTCTTTAAGTCCAAGAAGTTAAAGAGACAAACGACTGTACAGATATCATGACTAAGACTCTGAGTCTTTGCTCTTGCACCCCCATCAGGACAAACTGCACACTGTTCTCTCTTAGAGCAGCCTCACCTCTGCAGGTGTGGTTGTCAGAGTGCAGCAGGTAACCATAGCGACAGGAGCAGTAGTACCCTCCGATGTAGTTGTGACAAAAATGATCACAGAGCAGGTCTTCATCACTCCGGTCACTGCACTCATCAACATCTGCACAGAGGACGAGACAAAGAGACAACGTTGATGAAAACACAAAGAATCTAGAGTAACACCAGAAGTCTGGACCTCCACAGGGTGCTTGTAACCAAACCATGTGTCTTCAGCACCATGGCTGCAGGTGTAGGACTGGATCAGAGTTGGACAATGTCCTGCAACGTACACTGATTTAAGACACGCAAGTCTTTATAACTGATGTTTTCACATCTGTCTCTGTGCACTGAGACAGTTTGAAAAAAGGACAGTGTGTGTTGTAACCCTGGTCCTCCGGTCCTCACCCACAGCGCTGTAATGAGCCATGAATCCGGAGTACCTCTCCTCGTTGGAGAAGTCGGAGGAGAAGAAGACGCTGAGGGAGTTTCTGGGGGAGGTGATGAGCTGCTGAGCCGGCACCGCCTCCGTGTCCGTCTCCTCCCTGCCACAGAACAGGGCCAGCACCTCCCCCTCCGCCTCTACCTGCAGACACAACACGTCAGGCATCAGGTCATCTACATGCCCATCATCAAACAACAGCCCAGTGTGTGAACCTGAGGTCCAGGACCCCTGGATTGGTTTGGGATTGCAGGTAGTTACAAGTTCAACTCGTCTCGTCATGAATCTTTGGTCTGAACTGGACTTTAGACTCAGAGGGGAACATCAGAACACATTAAAGTTTTCAGCTGCAGTAACATATTTACTGCTGCTTCTCTGCTGCAGGTGTTAGTAGGTGGAGGCTGCAGTGTGTAGGTGCACAGGTTTAGGAAGCTTTGGTACCTGGAGTCAGACAGAGCTGCTGATGATGTCATTACTCTACAGCATTACATCATGCGACATTTATTTCAACTTCAGGCTGAAACTTATTATTCTTGTGATTGTTATATTATAATTTAGCCTGTTTCAGTAGTGTGTGTGTGTGTGTGTGTGTGTGTGTGATAAAAAAGTAAAAACCACACACACAGAGCAGTGCACTATGGGAGGAGAGTCAGCTGGTCTCTTGTGTGTTGCAGCTGCTTGTTGTCAAGGGCAGGTTGCCACGGCATCCAGTGACATCATTTGAATATGAATGTGTGTGTGTGTGTGTGTGTGTTTCAGCTAAACGTTTCTGTCACAGTGACTTCATGATAAAAACTTGCTGGTTTTTACAAGATACAAGATTTCTTTATTGTCATTTCCCGAGTATTTACATACCCAGAGAAGCGAGAAAAATGTTTCTCTACCAGTGCTTTTACACTAAAATATTTAAAACTAAACATTTGAATAAATAAAAAGATTAAAATAAACAAATAAGAAAACTAAAAATCAGGTAAGAAAATGTCCTTATCCAGGACCGAGGTTTTTGGGTCATAATCTTGTTTTGATCTTATTCAGTAAATGAAGAAGAACCAGCATCAGGGAAAAGTACCCATGATGCCATGCTGCCTCACCTTGACGTAGTCGTACTCACACAGGTAGGACGGCTCCAGGTCGAAGTGGCTGAAGTAGAGTTTGACATGGAAGCCGTCGGGAACGCTGACGTTCCAGCGCAGCCGCTCCTCTCGGGGGTACGGCTCTGGGAAGTTTGGTGACTGCAGGCTGCCATACATCTGAGAGCCAGACGGCATCTGGGCATCGACCAGGAGCGAGAAAAGGACTGGAAGCAGAATCAGACTGCAAGACAAAACAGGACGACTCACATGAGCTGGACCTGGACCATTTCAAAAGCCAGTTCAATGGAAAGTTTAATATCACATCACCTGGTTCCCTTAAATGCCATTATTCTGTGATTTTATTACAGAGGCAGCTGTGAAATCTGATGTATATTTTACCAGTTTTTCTCTCATCAACCTTCATCAACTGACTTTGATGATTTCTTCATCTTAACCTTCAACATGTCTCTTAGATCCCGTCCCAACTAAGCTGCTAAAGGAAGTTCTACCATTAGTTAGCACTTCCTTACTAAATATGATCAATCTGTCCTTATTAAAAGGTTATGTACCACAGTCCTTTAAAGTAGCTGTAATTAAACCTCTTCTTAAAAAGCCCACTCT
>JAVQJF010083344.1:0-10340 GCA_036023855.1 Gadopsis marmoratus | reverse complement strand
TAGTAATAAGTAAAAATTTACTGAAAATCAGTTAATGAAAATCAGACATTGCTTTTGAATTTTGGTTCAACAGAATCATTTTAAAAAACAAACTAATGAATCTGGCCTGGACAAAAATCGCGGTACCCTTAACTTGATATTTTGTTGCACAACCCTTTGAGGCAATCGCTGCAATCGAGCGATGTCTGTAACTCTCAATGAGACTCCTGCACCTGTCGGCAGGTACTTTGGCCCACTCCTCGTGAGCACCGGAAGTGATGTTTTAGATACCGACCAATATGTTTTAATATGAGAGGGCTTCTGCAACAGGCATGTTGGTGTCATTGGTTTTTTTAGAGCAGCTCCATCGAGCACACCTGGAATGTTTTAATAAAGGTTTTGCCTTAAAAACATTTGTAAACAAGTCGTGTAATCCCTGGCTATATTTCTGCTCTTATGAAATCCAATGAAATGACTACAACAAGGAAAGTTGGAAATTGTTAAAGAGTAATTACGCTATTTTTCAAGCTGGTTCTTATTCTCATTGATTGTGGCCGTTCTGACTGGCGGTCATGCTAACTTCGCACTCAGCGCCTCTGCTGTAGAGATTCGACAAAACCGTATATATCTGCAAGCAGTATGGCTCACCTGAAGCTTTCCTAAACTTAAATTTTATATAAAGCATTTCAAACACTTGTGTCTGAGTCTGAACAAACCAATTTCCTGGATCAGCTATTGTAGATAACTGCTTAGCCATCTTCGTCTGGGGCATCTTTACATTTCCCAAATCTCTACAACAGAGCTGGTGAGTGCGAAGATAGAAAAAATAAATGGCCATACTTGTGAGAATAAAACCCAAGTTGAAAAATATTGTATTCATCCTTTTAATGAACTTATTTTGGAAATACAAAAATTTTAAAGACAGCACAAAATCAGCTGACATGTCAAAATGGAAAATGCATGTTTTTTGTCTTTCTTGGTCCTGCATTCATTAAAAATGTCTATGAATATTTAATGTCCATTTTTAACATATGGAAACATATCAAAGCAGACAAAACATGAATAAAAATAATAATTTGCAGGTGAAAATAGATTTAAATTACGGGTGATATCTTGTTACGCTCTGAGTTTATGAATCAAGACAGTCACACTTGAGGACTGTAAGGGCACAAAGTAGAATTAAAGAAGAAAAGCTGGAAGGGGGAGGGGTGGAAGCAAGAGGCCAAGCGGTGAGTTGTGAGAAAAGTACATGATCGGCTTAAGTCAGTGCAGAAAGATTGTTTCCTGTGGCCCTGTGCTGCGATTTCCTGCCCTGTGATCACCTCTTCCATATGATTAGGCTGACGTGCAGAGCATGCAGTCATATGACGGGCTTTGCTCCACGCTGGCTGTGCAGGCAAATGAAGCAGAGCAGAGGTAGAGTCAGCAGGCGAACACACAGAGGATTAGCTGCAGCAGCGTGAAAGACATACAGGTGATGTGGTTTAGCTACATGTTAGCGTTGTTAGTGTTGTGGCCCCATGCCGTGGTAATATGTGGTGACGCTGTTTGATGGAAGGTCTCATTTGCAACTTTTAATCTGAGACTCTTTCCCCTTTTGACTCTTTCACCTGCATTGTAAGGACTCTCATTGACATAAATGTTTTCCCTATAGCCCCAAACCCTAATGTTACCTACTGCAAGTAGATGCCCAAACCCAACCCTTACCGTAACCTTAACTTAGGTGTTACCTTAACAACAAAAGTCTAAACCCTCGAACAGGCCTTTGAAAAAGAGAGGACTGCAGAAAATGTGCTTTCTTTCCAAAAATGTCTTCACTCTCAGGGTCTATAACTGAAACTGGTCCTCACATAGACCCACAAGGGCACACAGAGACACACACATGTAGACCTAACCAGCCCTGAGTAAAGGCCTATGTAATATAATTAGCCCAAATCAGTGACCTCCTTTTCAGACCCTACACAATGCCAGAGGGGCCCTGTTCTCCCTCAGCAACCTCCCAACACACACACACACACACACCTTCATCAAACTCCCTCGCCGCCATTCAGAGTCACCCAGCTGGGACCTTCTGGCTAATGGAGGCTGGGCCAGTTAGCGATACGGGACCGTCTGCCAAACATGTAGAGAGAAGGAAAGACACACACTCTATTTGTGTGTTGTGTGTGTGTGTGTGTGTGTGTGTTTGTGATTTAACCTTCCATTCCACAGCAGCATTTGTAGGGGTATAAAAAAATACTTTATATATTTACATTGCATCCAAATACACAGGAAAGTCTCAGGCTGCGACATTCACTGATAAAGTATATTATATGTACCACTTATGCACCTTCGAAAGCTGTATTAATGTATATACACACACGTGTATGTATAGGATTGTTGTTCATTCGAAATAGCTGTGCTTAATCTGCCATTTTCAAAGAAGAGATATGCCGATTTTTTTGGAAATCAGTGTTCCAAGACCGTGCACTTCATGTTGAACAGGAGTCAAAGTGTCATTATTTCCTGCTTTTGGTGAAACAGATTAACACTGCATTGGATTAATCCAAGCACTGTACCATTTGAAACAGACTAGAACTAGAAACTAGAACAGCATCCAAGAGTTTGGCTACTTTAACGAGTTTGTATATTTATGGATTCATTTACTTCTCATTTTCTTCTTTATTGACTTGTGTTTCTCCGCTTCAAGTGCTGCTGCTGCTGCCCACTTTCTTTATTTGTTTCTATGTCCACGTACCTTCTTTTAAGGGTCACCTTGGAATAAAGAAAATCATATGCACAGATCAAGTTGCTGTCCATAGAAAAACACTTAAAAAAACAACACATTTTCTTCTAAAGAATACAGTTAGAACACGAGAATAAAAAACAGAAAGGAGGAGTAAAAGTCAAATACGAAAATAAATACGCATAAAGACTGCAAGTCTGAACAGCTGGAGTGCATAGTCACGTGCAACAGTTGTGCAAATCTGTAACTCACTTTCAACCTGCTTTGATAACATTGTACTTAAGTACAATGAAGCACAGCCGTTTAAGCAATAACCCTGAACATGTGCAATATTTAATGTTTCCTCACAGGACACTGAACTAAGTGCCTATTCATTCCCTCTCTGTGTCTCCCTTTCTCATCCTAATGGCTTCGTCTGGCCGAGCCTGTGTTTGTTTCTCTTCTTCTCTGCCTCCCTCGCCCTCCAGCATGTGCCCCCTCTCGCTCTCATTACCACAGCCATTTTTGACTAATCCTCCGGCTAATCCTCTGCTACAGACGTACCTGTTCGAGTGCTGCGCAAGCAGCCCGGAAAGCCAATTGCTCTGAATAAAATGAATCCCTGACCATTTGGACCATATGTGTGTCCACCGCCCGGCGAGGTGACTGTTCTGTCATTTTTCAACACCCTGACGGTTTAATCTTTCCTGCCTGTGCAAGTATTAAAAGATTATGAGCGTTCTGCATGCTTCATTGATGCCGCATAAGGGGTTGTTTCTCTTGGGGCCCTTCATTATCAGAGGGGGTGAGACGGAGGCCGACCGAGGTGGGGGGGCAGTGTCCTCCAGTTTCTGATGCCAGACACAGGAGAGATATTTTTGAAGACACGCTGTGTGTTTTTAGCTTGTTAGCAGCGGTTCCCGAACGTGCCACTCAGACCTGACGACTGGGATGTTTTCGTGATGCACTGCATTGTGCAAATTCCACCTCCTGATAAGGAAAATGCGGCGGAGTGTCCTTGAAAGTCTGAATTAACCCTTCGCTAAGGCCTGCCACCTTTAGCTTCTGTTGCTACGCCTGTCAACCTTTCCGTATGCAGTTTACAGCGTGATGTTTGAAACAGCGAGTCCCCGATTTCGGGCAGAAGTGGACAACAGCAGGCGTTTACTAGCTAAGCTAACAAAAAACCCAGCTAAAGAGATCTTAAACATGCACTTAATTACATGCATGATATCGCGCTAAAATTCATGAAAATAAAAGGAGCAGCGTTGCTCTTGTATTGCAATGTAAAGCTATATTATAAATGATAAAGTCAAATGTAACATAACCCTGCTTGGATGCTTACTATGGAAAAACATATTTAAATACAAACAACACAGACGCTAGTTTTATGTTTTATTGTTTGTATATTCATTTATTTTCAAATCTCACCTTTGCTACCAGTCCTCCAAATTAAACGCTAGTACTCTAGAATAACAACACACAGCAGCGTTTTCTGATCTGACCTCCCTTTTGGCAGGACTACATCATTTCCAAATCCTTCCAAATCCGTTACAAATCACTGATGAATGCATCTGTTTTATGACGTGACGATGCTGGGGTTAAGGTTTAGGGAAAGATCACGATTTGGGTTAAAATAAGTACTTTGTTCATGTTTGACCTTTCGTCTCCGTGGTTAATAACTTGGTTAAGTTTAGGGAAGGACGGTGGTCATGGTTAAAAAAGTATCGACGTTGGCTGTTTCCCTCGGCAGACTTTGCTGCTCTATGAAAATGCTCCCGTCATATTTTCTAGAGGGCATTTGCCACTTGAACGTACATATACTGTATATCGCACCGGGTCACTTGCTGAAACGGCAAGTGACAGCCTCCACTTTTGGCGTTACAAGAGAAAAGACAGTGGACCGTAGTAACTCATGATTGCTTGTGTAGTAACTTAACAGAGAAACGTTACCTTTACTCAGGCCGGCCAGGAGCATATTTATAACATCAAGCCTGGTCCAAATCTCTGGTTATTTGATGTTAAATCTGCAGGATTTAAACAGAAATGAAAAGATTTTTACTTCAGTGTGGACAAAGGCTCCCACAGTGCCTCCCTGCCAGTCTCGTCCAACAGGCCCGGTCAGATGTAGGGAGTATATATTTCTTCCAGGCAGGGTTTGTGTGAGTGTGCACCTTCATTAACACAGGGGTCCAGGTACTGAGGCGAGGTGTAATAGGCTCTTTCAGCGCCTCGGCTGGCTGGCGTGCTGCGGTGATCTTTCAGCGGCTGGGCGCCCCGCTAACACCTCTCTGCTCACTGCAGTCCTTCAATTAGCAGTTTATTATTGCAGGGGCCCTCAGCTTCGGCCACCAGGCGCTTCTAGCTACATGCCAACACTGCTACTGACAGACTGTGAGCGCGAGTGTCGATGAGAGACGGGGTGCCAGAGTGCAGAGTGACACCTTTCAGCAGAAAGTCTTTGGGCTTTTTGATGGGACGTGCTGTGAGCTGGAGGGGGATTTCATGCATATGTGTTTGAGCCCTGCAGAATACGCGGATCCATTTATGCGAGTTTGCCTGCATGCGTCCCGCGAATCCTGCCCCAGTGCAACATGTGTCCTGTTCTGCGCGGAAAAAGCATGGCTGTGTTGTGGAGAACTCAGCATAACACGGCAAAATGGCCGCCCAACGTAACGGCCATTAAAGTTTGACTCTTAATGGTTGTTTCGTTGTTTCACAAATATTAAAGGAATAGTTTGACATTGTAAGTAAGTAAGTGTATTTCCCACATGTTGAACTGTCCCTCCAATGGTAACAGAGTCAAATGTTTGTTAGACACAAAGATTTTTTGCAACAAGTTGTTGTTTGTAGTTTAAGGGCATTAAGTACAGTCGCCTAATATGCACTCACCATCATGTAGAAAAGCCACAGTTCCCGGCGGACACAGCAAAGTCAATCACACGGACTCTAATAACAAACACACAAAAACACAAAGTGTTAAAAAAAACACGGCATTTAGGCGTTCACAAGCAGCAGAATTGGGCTCAGATCTGTCACCATCGTCTTCCAATCACCGTCATCCACCTGAAAAGCCCATTATCAAAGGCACCTGTCATCATCAGCACTATAGCCATCAGCTGTATAGAGTGCGCCACCTACAGAGGAAACGCCTTGTACAGTTTATATTTCTGGGCAGAGAGATTATGAGAGCAGAGCCAGTTTGTCGTGTCGCTGTCGGGTCCGGTTCACTGCAGAGCTCCCACACCTGTGTGCGCTTTACTGGCTCGGGCCGACGATCAGATACTACCAACACACACACACACACACACACACACACACACAAAGAGAGAGCTGCAGCCTCCCCCCCCGTCCTCGCTCGCCGCTCCTGCCAATGCGCTGCTGCTTAGATATTGTTAGGATTCCATTTTCCATTTACATTTTCTCCGCTTGACATAATTGAGGAATGGATGCTCTTATGAAAATTAAACTCGCAGTCCTCCTGGGTTACTGTAACCCTGTTAAAATGTAATGAGATTCTTCATGCGTCGTCTTGTGATTTTTTTTTATTAAATAGAATATCAGTATGACTAATTCCCCGGGCCCAAATGTGGACTGGGACACCGCATTATTGATAGGCCAGTGCATAAGTGGTCTCTCTTGGCCTGCCTCTAATGGCCTAATAATGCATTATACCAGTATCAGTGGGCCTGTGGCTTGCAGTGCTTATTGTCGTTATTGAAAACACCTGGGCGGACCATTCATCAAGGTTAAATCACCAGGGCTCATCCGTTCATTAGGCTGTCAGTAAACATCTTTATTTAGTTTCGGCTGCCGATACTGACAGAATAGAGGCACGAGGAGCCCTGACGAGCAGCTGCGGCCCCCGGGGCGTCCAGGAAGACATCAGGACACGAAGCCACGAGGCCGGGCCGTGGCGAGGCGGTTGGCCCGCCGTTGGACTGTGTCTCCCCTGTCAATTGGACAGATGATAGAGCGGAACGGATTAGGTTGGCCGTTCCCGGAATAGAGGCCATTTTTACGAGAGCTGCGCATTCGCTGTGCATATTTGTCTTCTCTGATGATTGTTTTGAGTGTAAGCAGAGGGAGAGGCCGAAAATCTGTCGGGCAATCTCAGAGAATCTGGAGGCCTTTTCTCCCCGTGACGGATGGCTCAAGGCCCTAACGAAGAAGGATCAGCCCGGGCGGAGGAGCCAGTGGAGAGATGATTAACCTCATTGACTCCCATCTTTAGTTAAAGAGCAACTTGACAAATCATCACCGCACAGGCCGTAGGCAGCCTTATTAACATATTCATATGGATACTAAATCGCTCTAAGTCAACACGCATCATGCGGCTCCTACACCTGACAAAGTACAATTAGATTAAAATCATAAGTGACAGAAATTGAAAAACAAAGCTGCTTAATCATCTGAAACGAGCATATTCAAGTTTGAATTACTTTGGATTCATCAGTGTACACTCAGTAAAGTTTGAGATTTATATTCGGGTCATATTCTGGTCTAGGGGGAAAAACACTCAAACGTACCTTTTATTTGCTCAGCATTCTTTAAAGCGTCATTTAAATTAAAATATTTACATTTAAATACAAAGTATTCAAACATAAACTATTAAAATGTTCCATATATTCCAGTCCATCAGGCCTGGCTTGACTTTAATTCATTAACATTGGTGATCCAAACCTTTGGGCTCACACTGAATAATAAAACATCATTAAGCTATAATAAGACATTAGACTCATATGGTTTGTACCCGGCCCAAACACAGATAAATAATTCATTGTCTACTCATAATTAATTTCTTTACAGCCACTGGCCTCTTGTAGCAGAATTGGACAATTTAATGAATAAATTAGGCAGGTTTGAGAGAACAAGTGGCGTCTATGGCGGCGCGCTGTAAGACAAATGGGACCTAAATAAGCTTCACCATGACACTAACGATTAATTCAGAGAAAATTGCAGGGAAAAAGTTTCAGGCCTTCATTTTGATTAAAAAAAAACAAGAGCCCAGTCTCTGCTTTATTGGTTTGGATTCTAATCTGGAAAATGGGCTAAAAATCAAACGCTGCCATCACTGGCTTTTATTTGGTTCAACATAAATGATGAGGGGGACTTCTGAGTCAGTGGGGAAGAAGATTGCAAAAGCATGGTGGTAAAGAATTTGCTGACTTGTGGCCCAGTGAAACAAATGATGTGTTGGTTCATCAGTTTATCACTGGCTCTCTGCAAAATGCAGATATTTATCGGAATCACTGGCAAAATAACATTTTCTTTTTCTTAATCGCTCTTTGTTCTTTAACAAACGGCAGCAAGCTGAACAACACATTTTAGCTACATGAAAGACGGGCTTTTAGAAATTCCATTATTTATTTATCATATCAAATACTTGCTGAGCACATTGCCACTTACCAACATCTGACTTTACCCAGCGTTGGTTTACAGCGCCGCTACTGGCCATTTGGTGCCGGAAAGCGTAATTGCTTTGTTGTGCCCTTTGACTCGTTTGTACGAATTTGACCCCTGGACCATTTGTGCAGTCACGTGCAGGTCATTTGCCTCAAACAGCCATTACAGATAGCTACACACACACACACACACACACACACACCTCTAACACACTTGGACGAGCCACATGTGAACCAGCCTGCCGGCGTTGATGAACTGATGTGGCGGGCAACTCTTTTCCTGCCAGCTCGGGACACACAGCACGCATTCATGGGAACCAAACGGTCCAGGGAACAATATATCTCTCAGAGGCCGAGGGCGGTGGCGCTAAAGAGTCTGTCACTGAGCTGGCCGGGCCCCGGGGGCCTCAGACCAAACACAGGCAAACTGCAACAGCTGGGCCCAGGGAATTCAGATACACACTTTGATGCATGTAGATAAGAGTCTCACATGGCTCAGACTCATGTCTGCAACCGGTTCGGTTGAAAAGCGCTATATAAGATAGAGTCCATTTACCATATATGGGTAAGAAGGTGTTTTTGTTTGGAGCAAAATCACAGAGTTCTCTTTGAGTTTTTATGCAGCATTGATTGATTGATATGCTGTCTATCTACAGAAATAATTTGTGTTTAAATGTTATCTCTTTTTTGATTCCTAAAGCTTTTATTCAAGTTTGAAGAAAAGTACCTTGTCAAAAACCAAAATTAAACACATTAAACTAAAGCATGGCCCACGAATCGTGCACTATCATCTTCCTCATCTTGAATCTAAAGATCTTTAATTGCACCGTTGAGAACTGGTATTGTTCTTTTGGGCTGCTTAGGTTGGCAGGTTTGGAAACAATCCGGAGGAAAATGTGGGTGACGATTTGGGAGATGTGGAAAGTCAAATTTATTTTGTATTGTACAAACTATGTTGATTTAAGAACATGAATATCTTGATGCTGTTCGCCAGCTAGTCGCCACCTGTGTTGGTCGGGCTGCAGTTTGGAGCTGAGCAGGAAGTGATGGGTGGGTGGGCCTGAGAACCAAGCAGTCAATTGTTTGTATTATAACAGGGCAAGATGGACTATTTCATTAGTACTTGTTTTGTCTGTGATTGAAGACATAAAGCTCTGAAAATCTGATGGTTAAAATGATTCAAATCAGTTCACTATTTTTGGACTTTTCACAACAGTGCTTGAAAATGCTTACAATGCAATCTGCATCTGGTTTATATGAATTTGTAGTGCCCTGCAAGCCAATGCATGACACAATAATAAAACATTTAACCATTAATTTATACATGCACAAATTAACAAACACACTTTATTCTTTATTCTCTTTGTTGCTTCAGCCAGAAACAGTAATTATAAAAACAGTAAGTTTACCAAGACTGGGGGACACAGTGAGCTCTGGCTGTGTCATTCCGCTAATGGACTCTAGGGGGAGATAACAACATGAAAAGCATCCTGACCTTAGACACCATCAGCACAAAGTACTGCAGAGAGATTAGAGACTAAAGATACACAGAGGAGAGCAACTTCTCTCTCTTTTCTTGTCTGTTTCATCCGGATGCTTTCTTTTAAAGCAGGGCTCCTTGTGGCTCCCAGAGTCTCTAAAAGTAGAATGGGAGCCAGAGCCTTCAGCTATCAAGCTCCTCTCCTGTGAAACCAGCTCCCAGTTTGTGTACGAGAGGCAGACACCCTCCTCACATTTAAGAGTAGGCTTAAGACTTTCCTCTTGAATAAAGCTTATAGCAGGGCTGACTCAGGTGAGCCCTGAGCTCCCCCTTGGTTATGCTGCTATAGGCCTATAGCAGCTCCTCTCTCCTCCTCTCCCTCTCCATCTGTACGCACCCTTATGCCATTAATGCTTGTTACTAACTCAATTGTTTCCTTTTCACAGCTGCTGGTGCTATTGTTGTTACTGCTCTTGTTATTAGTATTACTATTATTGTATTGCTACTACTATTATTTTGATTATTGTTAACATCAGTGCATCGCTACTATTGTTTTACATCTGTATGTGGAACTGTACTGTGCTGCTGTGTGTTCTCTTTCTTCCTGATCTCACTCTTTAACTCTACCTTCCCCCTTTCCCTCTCCCTCTCTCTCTCTCTCTCTCTCTCTCTCCTAAGATCCATACTGTCAAGGTTTTGGTTTGGTTTCCCATTTTGCACTTGCACAAACATACATCCCTCACTCAACCATACATTCCACTCAATACTAATG
>JAVQJF010083343.1:0-23143 GCA_036023855.1 Gadopsis marmoratus | reverse complement strand
GTTTTCTCTCTCTCTCTCTCTCTCTCCCTCTCTCTGTTTGTCTCTCTCTGTCTCTCTCTCTCTCTCTCTCTCTGGTTCTCTCTCTCTGTCTCTCTCTCTCTCTCTGGTTCTCTCTCTATGTCTCGCTCTCTCTGCCTCTCCCTCTCTCTCTCTCTCTCTCTCTCTCTCTCTCTCTCTCGCTGCCACTCTCTCTCTCTCCAGGAAATAAAATGCCATCTATTTTCTCTCTGCCTGTTCTTTATATAAATCCCTGCTCTCTGGCCGAAGACAGTGAATGATATAGATTGTTCTTGGAAATGTACAACAACACGGCCCTGGAAGAGAATTTCCACAATAAGTGTCCTTGACTTGAAATCTATTGAGACTGATTGGTTCAGATGAGAAAATTATTTTAGGGTTCAGGGCCTGCAAAGTTCCTATGAAAGGAATGCATTTGATTCATTCCCTACTACACTGCTGGCATCCGAGTTGATGACTGCATTGATTTGCATGTGTGCTGCTGATATATAAGTATGCTGATATACAATTATGATGAATGTTGTACAGATATATTTTTAACTTTTTTCTGTTTTTATGCTATAAGGTTTTATGTTAATACCTACTGTACTTCGTCTTACATGCATTGTTAATTGCAACAAGGGATGTTCAGCACAGTAACAACCAGAGGGAAATCAAAGGAGATGAAAGCAATGAAACCCTACCATGTAAAACATTCCTCATAATTGGAAAGAAAAAATGGTTTTTGTGGGGGCCAGTGACTAAGATCTCAGTGTGGTAGCCTTTGTCTGCCTTAGTCAAAAGGCTTTTAGCTACTTCCATCACTTTAATAGTATCATACCATACAGTCAGCAAAATTATGGTTATTAAACTGAATATTCAGATTTAAAATGTTTCATTTATTTTTTCCCCCACTGCAAAGTCGTAAAACGTTCATTTCTGCGAAACAAGAACTTGTGGTTGTCAGAGACCAGTGGAAGATTCTTCAGTCACTGATTTATGAAATAGAATAGACTAATTACATACTGGATAAATGAACCATGGAAGAAGCGGAACATTTGCATTTAGCTGTGAAAAGAGAGTGTGTGTGTGTGGGACTGCGAGGGAATATGCATGCTACTTCTTGCATCCTCTTTGTCTTTCGCTGATCCATTTCAGGTCCATTGTATTGTCAGTTTGATTTATGTGGCGCCACACTTGCATCTCCCTACAATGTCAACCCTATGAAAAATATATGCAGCTGTTCATATAATGTGTGATGATATCAATGCTCTGATGAATCGCCGCAGTTCGATCTCCCTAAATAAGATGACTCCCATCCAACCCATAGCGCCAGCCATTAACAAGCCTCCCGGTATGCCTGGAATGTTAATAGGATTAGCATTAGCATTTCACTCAGGTCTCCTACCTGTCTAGAATTAATGCTTTGATCTGCTCGCACAGAGAATAGATACAAGGCCTGTAACAAGGGCTAACACATGTCTTTGCTTCCTTTGGTACTAAGTAGAACAAGAAAGTAGAACAGGTGGATATGTGTGTAGTTAGGATTAATATGTATGTATTAGAACATAAACATGGTGTGGGTGAATAAAAGCTGAATGAGGGTTCGGTGGTGGTTGGCTGAAGGACAATTTTATACTCTCAATGCCTGCACAGAGGAAACCACACACACACAGTCACACGGCTACATTAGCTCTTTCCCTTCAAAGCAGTTAGCAGCTTAACATGGCAATGAGAAGATGGCTTTGAAGCTAGGTGAACGTTTGCATGGTCTCGTGGTAAAGCACACTCGCACAGATTAACATCAGCTGCTGAACAGTCTAACATCCATTTCATGTTCGCAAAGCAGAGAATAGAATGCATTCGCCTGTCTGAGGCGTCTCAATTTGAATAACAGATGAATGCTTTCATCTGCGTGTGGTCCATTGATGCCGCTCTGACCAGCGGCATCAGTCATGAGATTAACCACAGCCGTACGCCAATCTACTTAGCTGAAGAGAACTTGAATCTATCGAAGTGGTTCCCAGGGGTAGTTAAGACAAACAGCTCGGGGCTGTCGAAACTTGTGTCTCTTGTCAGGCATTTTGCGAGCGTCGGGCGGCCTCCGTGGCACTTCCAGTTCCAAGGTGAGCTTTTAGGTCACTTGTCAGTTGGAATGACAGTGGAGAAGGAGATGAGGCCACACCAGAGGAGGCTAGTTGACTGTGTGTACAGAGGGCAACTTATGTTAAATGACAGCTAGTCACCCTCTCAGCCTGCAACAGTTTGCTTCAGTTGATGCGTGCAGAAAAAAAAAAAAGGGAAAAGAAAAAACCTGAACACTTTGGTACACAACAGACAAGATGAATTAAGTTAATATAAAAGTAATGATCTGGAAACTCTACAGGTTAATGCTTACCGTGGCATGTAATCACATTAGACCTAAAATTGGACCAGATTAATTTATGTAAAATCCAAAATTAGTTGAGGAGCTGTTTAAAGGATGAATCCGGAGATATTCTATACTTTTCATATCTCAATAAATCCCATTAAAAGACCAAAACCAACAATGAATTGATGCCGCTAACAGTAATTGCCCATGGAGCCAACGTCTGATATAGCTTATTCCTCTGTGCCATGCATTATTGTCCAAAAACTATTAAAAACACATCAGTGAGCCACACTGTTATACTGTCTGACATCCCTTCATTACAATAAACGTGTGCATCACAGCTCATTTTGAATCAATCCCACATAAACTCACTAGAACACCAAATCCATGGATGGAAATAGTCCCAACTATCTGTTCCTGTGTGAGTAGTTTGCTAAAAACGACAGCGCCCAGTTTTTAACTGAAAGTATATATTTGTGACAAATTTTTAAAGATTCATATCTTCAGTATGACCGAATAGGCTTGAGGCTGAGAGCAACCGACAGGACAGGGAAGTCGGAAAGTAGTAAGAGACGGACTAATACACTGATGGTTTTGGCCTTTTCATGGGATTTATTTGATAATAATAATTAAAAAAATCGCCAGCCTTTTCCTTTAAATTGATATTTGAATTGACTGTGCTAGAAATTGCTAAAGAATAACTAAAATTATTTGTTTCTGGCTATAGCTTGCTCAATTTAAATGCCACACATAATTTAATGCTTTATAACACTTAGCAATTAAAAAAAACCTCCTCCATGAAAAAGCAGAGGTTAAGTTGTGTTACCACCTCCATCATTCCTCCTTGCTCTTGCTTGTTTCCCCCTTACTTGCACTTTAATGCAAACTGTACATCTAGTCATGCCCACACTCCATATATTATATTGCACACATTCACTATCTCGCTCTCTCTTTTGTCGCTCCATCTCCCACATGGGAAACAAGGCTCTTATTCTCTCTTGCTGATCTCATGCCTACTGATGAGGGTTAGAGAGGACTGTGGAGAGGTAGGGGAGGTGGGTTGATTTGACCTGCAGGTGTTTCCCAGTGAGCACAAAGACCTCTCTACAGGTCGATAATGTACACACTAATGGTTGTGAAGTGACTGGCCAGGAATGAGAAATAGCCCTCATCAGTTAGGGTAATGGTGTCCCTGGGCCCTCTCAGCCCATTCAAGGGGAATACTGTCAGATCTGTGGGCTTTCTGAGCCTACCTGCTCATGTTAATTACAGACAGCGGCAGACAATCTCGTGTTTCATCGGGCCAATCCCTTGGTCGTATATCATCCTTATGAGGGTAGCAGTAAGGGGTGAGAATTAATAAAACAAGAGAAAACTCTTCAAAGTGAAGTGTGTAGAAAAGCACAATCACTGTCCGTGTGACTTATTTATTGATTAAGCCTTCGTAACATAGCATGCATATTCTTGTGAGAGTGATGAGTTGGCTCTTTGTTTTAAACTTGGACCTCTTGTTTGAATCTACAGGAATGTGCTATGCATGACGGTTAAGGTGCAATTAACAGCTAAGCACAATATTGGCCATACTCTTCAAATATTCAGTCCTTCTATAGTCGATCAATACGTTCACGTTAACATCCACACACTGGATTCAACAGCAATGTCGTAATTTATCAGCCAGGAAACAGTTTGTCCATGACAATAAAAATAACAATAAGTAACAACTGAAGAACACTAAGAAAGCTGCTATCCTTTTCACACAGTTCTGCTGACTTGAGCAGCGGGGCTATAACTCAGTTCTGTTCCATTGTGCTGAGTCAGATTAGAAGTCAGTCTAACATCCAGTACTCTTCATTCTGTTGCTTTGATCATCATGTTAATGATGACTGAAAAGTAAAGGCTTGAGCTTGATGCTTGATGCTTACACGTCAAGACTTGACATTTGGTTTTATTTCAAGACATTTTTAAACATCCGTACGTCCCTGTGGTCATGACCGCACTCAGTGGATGGAATAGCCATGATAATGATTTCAACAAAATGGCTCACCTCCTTCACCTCCAGTTCGACACTGAGAGTTGCCAACAGGCAGGACAGCTTGATGTTGCTCTATATATGGCATCACGGGTTGTCCGTCCTTGTGTCTTTGTGAATGAGCCTGTGTATTTAAATGTGCATGCATGTGTGTGTTGGTACAGCAGGGGGTAATGGGCATGTGAACCATCATATTGCTCTATTTTTGGCAACAGAGACAGATGCCTTCTTTACACAACTAAAAATGACACAGAAAGAGAAGTCACTCGGACTACTTAGTACTTATATATATGGTAAATGTATATAAAGATATTGAAATATAGACATAGCTCTACTAAAATAGATATACAGTATATACAGTACTGTGTATGTATGCACGTATGTATGCATGTATATATGTATGTATGTATGTGTGTGTGTGTGTGTGTGTGTGTGTGTGTATATATGTATATGTAGAAATTGGACCCCATGCAGCCCTGAGCACAGTTGGAGATTGAGTGGCTTGGTGAGTCAGATAATTGAATGAGTCAGCCGTGACGAGGCAATCACATGGGTTGAAGGAATAAGAAGAATCTCAATTTCGCATAAAAGGAAAGGCAGGAAATAGACAAAAATGCATGGATGTTGTTCATGCAACAAAAACATTAGAACAGTGAAAGACTGTTTTGCAGTCGAGTCTGTTCTTTCAGACTGCAATGAAGACTGTTTACCATGTTTATGATGAGCATCTTTATCACCAAAGCCATAACATAGCAACATAAAAACTGTAGCTGATACTATAAATTACTGGAAAACTTACCGTATCACTCCTTATGCGTCAGAAGAAAAATCATAGATTATAGTGTTTAAAAGATACAGGGAATTTGAAGTACACTGTAGGCACACAATATTATACTCATATACTGAAAGTCTTAAAACAAATGAGGATTCAGATCAATACATTAATTTCTTTGGTTTAATTGCACTTATTTAACTTGCGTGACTTTAAGTCGATTTTGCCCCTTTAATTATGCCTACCCCTAAACATTCGATATGCACTTGTATTTAATTAGTGAGGAACAGTTAATTTTGTAACTGCACATCCGCTTTACCACGAACCATACATATTCAGAATCAAATGCCCTTCGGTATTAAAGAATTATTAGTCAGTTGGTCTCTTCCCTGGTGTTACAAACCGGCTGACAAAATGACATGAATAGAAGAAGAACCATGCCAGTCAATGTAATCAGTATCTTCGTCCTCCAGGAACTGCCCACACACTCTGGTCACATGAGGCCGGGCATTTCATCCCGTTACCCAACAGCAGCCAGGGTACCGTTGGCTAGCAGGTGGAGGTTTATGCGACCCTCCAATCCAGGACCTAGACAATCTCCTCCACACTCTGGAGACTGTGCTGGAAGATACAGCCAAACCTTCTTGTGACACGTATGGATGTGCCATCCTAGAGGAGCTGGACTACTTGTGCAACCTGAATGGTCTACAGGTTACCGCCTCATGCTACCAGGAGTGACAAGAGCACTAGCAAAATGCAAAACTTGAGGAAAATCAGTCAGGAAGGATCAGGAGAGAGAAATTATCCGCAGCCACCACCTGCAAAACCATTCCCTTTTTGAGGGATGTCTTGCTGTTGCCTCTCCTGTCCACCTGTTGTCACTTTCATTTGCATCAAAGCAGGTGAATTTGCTTCACAATCACTTACGCTTCCTAACTGGACAGGTCGATATCCCAGAGGTTTGACTGACTTGGTGCTATACTGTGATGATTGAGCATTCCCTTACTTTGTTTGAGCAGTGTAGTTAAAGTGGCCAGAAAGATCATTGGTGTTAAATTGCCTGCTCTGTCTCACATTTTTTGTAAGAGAGCAATTTCTAATGCTCGATATTTTACAGTGTCCTCTTCATCCAGGCAGAAATTTACGCTACCAAAGGACAGGTGAATAATTATTTGGTCTTCCAGGCCACCAAACTGCTAAACACTCATGATGACTTAGCTGATGATTAGTTTCCCATTTAAATCTACTAGGTGCTGATGATGAACATACTCTAGGTTTCTTGCTGCCACATGATGTATTATTATTTTTATTTTTTATTCATGTTTTATGTATTTTACCATTTGTGGCACTTTAGTCCATGTCTCATAAGACAATAAGGTTAATGTTGAAGTAAGCTTTAGAAATATTGGTGGTTACTTAAGTTATGTTTTTATTTATCTTGACTTCACTCTGATCAAAGCTGTACAAAAATGTATATTTTTATTAACAGTGGACGAAGTGACCGAGTAATGTCCAAAACAGAGGTAAAAAGAAAAAGATGGACACAATATACGAATCCAAATGCGTGTTAATGTCTGCTGGATGCTCGCTATATCATGTTTATAATGTGATAGTATTGTGTTAACAGATTGTTCTGTTGGCAAAGAAACAGCAGTTAATACTGCTTTAAGATATACTTAAGATTTCACTAAATCATAATAGGGCATCTAAGCAAATGTTTAGTGTCAGTAAATGTAGATGTATTTGAGTTTCAGTCCTTTAATCTCATTTATGCCCAAGTGGTTATTTTATTGCGGGCATGCACTTGCAATTTTACTGTTATTAAACAATACATAATATAGTGTACATAATGTGAGAAGGTTGGAGCCAAAGTGTGTGTGTGTATGTGTGTGTGTGTGTGACTAGAGAGCCCTTGAGCTTAAATATCTAATATGCAACATTCCAAAATATCCTAAAGGAAGAACACCAAAGACTGAGAACAGTTAAAGATACAGTGAACTTGCCTGCCAAAAAACATCAAGGATTCATTAGATGGTGACTTGGCTGAGGGAAATGAAGCCCCAAGATATAGTGCAAAAAACAATGCAACACATCCAAATTATCTGGCTGAAACATATATTGCTATGGTCTATATTACATCCATTGAGTTGTAGCCAGCTGAAAGCAAGAGCCTATCTCAGTCTCTAAAGATGCAGTTTCCTGCATCTGATGGGAAACAGTGACTGAAGTTCATGGACTTTATGATTATCTGCTGTGGTCCTCTGCCGTCAAAGAAACACTTGAGCTCCCACTACCTTGATTTGCCACAATGCTGCTTGCTGTTTTTGCAATGAAGTGCAGACTTTCATGGAAAAGGGTTTCAAGGTACTACATGAAGTAACTCAATTTTTTACAGCAGTTTGATTGATTGAGATGATAACATGGAACCATTACAAGAAGTGATGGGAGACTTGATTACCTGACATAATATAGTTAATGTAGTCTCCCTTACTTGTGAAATGGAACAACGTGACTTTGAGCATAGAGCTAGCCATTTTCCCTGTGGAACTTTATGATGAAATATTTCCTAAACCAAGGAGAAAGGGTTACGTTATCAGGTGTGCAACATGATCTTGTAAGTTATGCCACTTGTCCTAGGAAATACTTCTCAAAGTCGGTGTCTCTGTGTACATTCCTCCTCAATGAATGATTACACTTTCATTATTTCATACAAAACCAACACAATATGACCCACTCTGGTGTGTCTAATCCACATTTGAGTTTATTAGGAATACAGTCGTTTTACTTCAGCTCAAAAGCAGTCCAATAATAGAGAATGATCAGCCAGACATGCCCCAGCATTTTTAGAGCGATACATCCATGAAATTGGATCAGCTTCTCACACTTTCATCCCAACCCGTTATTAATATTCCATATCATCCACACATTTCCTGTGCCACTTCCCATACTGTTTAGCGGCCTTGGAGGAAACATTTGGCTTTTGATTAACCATGCAATTATATTGCATTTTATCCTACAATAATAAGAATGTACTAAAAAAAATAAGCGTTTCAAAGACAGGTCTTAAAGGCAAGAATTCCCGCATCTATAAAATTCGATCATTACATATCGGCACATTGGTATTCATGTATGTCAGTGCCTTTCTCTGAGGAGACGCTGCCTTCTGCCTGCCTTCTTAGCAGCTATTGTCTAATCGGCTATGGTTCCAGGTCTCAACCATTTCGCAGAGGGGTATATGACATGAAACCACTTGTGACAACATGAAAAACTTGTGAGAGCATGACTCGTTAAATAGCAGCTTGACTGGGCTACATTGTTGTTAGTTAGTTAAGCAGTTAGTGAAACAGTACATACCTGTGCAAACCGTAACATGCTCCATTTTAGCTTGTTAACTAAATATATCACCTTGTCACTCAGAACCCTTCTCGAGTTACTTCCTGAAGTTTAGGAGGTCTGGTTCTAGCAACCTTGTAAGTTGTGTTTACAAGCTGCAGAGCACAACATTGAATGCACTTCTCTTATCTTCTGCTTTTGGTCTGATTTGGTAGCATAATGTGCATTTGTACTACATAGAGATTGATTGACTGATTTTACTGATCTTCTATCCCACTTCTGGTAAACCATAAATCTTTCAGCACATTGTTGGTTTTCATTCACATAAACTTCATTGTGTACATATTTCACAATTATATTCAAAACAGAATAAATCAATTTAAATGTTGTCAAAGTTGTGGCAATTATACTGTTGCTTGAACCAGACAATGACAATGTCTACCTTATTGATCTTTTACACACTTTCATAGTGTTGTTGTAGTTGTGCCAGCAGGTCACTGATTATTCTTCCAGAATTACGGGAAAACAAATTGCCGTTCCTACAGTCCACAGTGGCCACCATTTGGCCAATCTCAGAAAGTGGTTAAAAAATTACAGAATGAAACAGAATGAAGCTTAATAAAGAGAATGTTTAAGTAATAAAACTCTGTGTTCACATAATGAATAGACATAAAAGGTCCCATCACCATCCCTGTTATTTACTTGGTGACTGAGCGCACCAGGCAGCCACTTTCAGGGCCTGTCAAGCTGTCCATCATCGTGAGGCAATTCATAGAAATCAAACAGCACACTGTCACAGCGACATTATCAGGTACTGAGGAGAAAGAAAAGAGGATGCTCAAGCACCAATTAAAGGAGCAGGATGGGTTGCCATTTATGAATACAATCAATGTTGACTTGAGGAATCGAAGATGGGAAGATAACTAATCTACAACCTCATGACATTTTCCACTCATGTTGGCTGCTCATCTCTTATTCTTCTGTTTATTCAGAAATTGTGCAATAAAGTAGGTTAACATGAACTGTCTCACCACCTACTCTATACAAGACAATGCCACCTGGTGCCACAGACCACAGATCAGCCAATAGCAGAGCGTAATTGCAACAACATTCTTTTAAAGCTGCTATTTGTGACTTTCTGCATGTTCAAAAAGAATCTTGAGACACCTCTGTTTAGGTGTTCCACCTCATTGTTGGTAACATAACGACAATGATATAAGAGAGTGGCAACAGGACCTAAATGTAGACAGAGGAGGCAGCAGGATGACTTCAGTGATTTATTGATGATTTAGCTTACGGGCAGGTATGGGTGGGCAGGCAGGAAGACATGTAACAGGTCCAGGTTAAAGTGACATAAGCTTGAAAGCAAAAACACAAGGCAAGTCAGTATAAGTGGTGATCGGCTGATGAGAGAACGGGCTGCAAGTGGGGTGATGGGTGGGGAAGCTCAGGAGAGGGGAATGAGGTGGTGGCAGGGAAAATAGGAGTTGCAGGATCTGGAATGACAGGGAGAAGGTGTGAGGGCATGTGGTGGATAAAAGACTTAATTTCAACAATAAGATAAGATTAGTTGCTCTTAAGTCTATAAATTCTCTCTAGATGGATTATGTTTGTACAGGAAGGGTGTAACAGTTCTGAGTTGCTGTGGTCATCCATTGAGGTGGAAGACACAAGGATGGGGTGGGGACAGCTCAGGACAAGCCTGCTTGTGTCTGGTCATAGACCCTGGCCTGGATTGGATTCTCGCTGGCGAAAGAGTAAATAAGCAAGCAAAGAGCTAGGTACAGAAAAAGCTTGGTGAAAGATGATGTCTATGGAGAGGTCATGGATGAAGAATACATGTTGAATTATTAATTGGGCTGTCTTCTTGGCATTGGGCTGTACTTTGGAAATAGAATAAAAATTTCACTTTCAGTCCCTCACTATATCCTCCCACCTCTATTTTGATGTTTGCACCTGGTCTGCCTCCATCCAACAGGTCCAGCCTGGCTGTGTCTCTGCCCCTCTTCTAGTCTTTCGTGTGTTTGCTTTTCGGCAAGCAGATTGATCTGTCTGTTTCCCCCTGTGCTATAGATTAATCACCCTCACAATTGCAGCTCAATCACTGATCAGCTTTTGTGTTTTTACTTTCTGGTCACAGGCACTCTCAGTGGCAGAATTTCAAATATACCTGCTTGACATTGTGGCTCTGATCATTGAATTCTCTCTATGTACAGGCGGCTTTGACTCGGAAGGCAAGACACTGAACCTTAAATTGCTTCTGGTGGAGGCCGGCACCTTGCATGGCAGCTACGTCGGCATCAGTGTGTGAATGGGTGAGTGAGACGAATCTGTAAAAGAGCTTTTGGGAAAAGTTGAAAAGCACTTTATAGGTGAAGTCCATTTACCATGTATGTACTAGTCTGTTTATGCTGACATCCGTTCCGATCCTCTGTGTACATCTGCTGATGTACTCACTCACATCCATCTGTTGGCTGCTGTTGGCGCTCAAGTTCTTCAGAAATGTTACAAATCCATTTAAAGGTTGGCAGGTGTGCTTATAATTGCAATCACGACTGTTTGTTTGCTGTTATTCACACATGTAGAAATCACCTGGATTGTTGTCGGTCCATGTGGCTTGCTGCTCCCGCTTACAACTGTCCTGATCATCCATCAAATCAGACTCATCTTTCTTCACTTGAATCACTATTGCTTGTGTTTTTTCTGACTGTGAGCTGGGTTGTGTACTTCAAAAGATGAAGTAGCTAAGGATCAAAGGCTGTGCTCTTTGAAACGGCAGTGCAGCAACAGTAAATCTCTCCCTCTATGTGTAAGAAAGACAATGAGAGAGCAAGAAGGGTGGAAAAAAAATATGCTGCATATAGGAGCGTGTGTTTTCTTGGAGGGGGGACGTATGTGTGTGATTTCATGTGTGCGTTTGTGCAGGTGCGTGTGTATTCTAAGGGCGTCTGAAATGGCGTCACAGTTCTCTCCAGTGTATGTACCCTGTTTACTTTGTTCTTCTCTCCATCTTCCCCGTGCTGTGTTGGCTGCCTCTCGGCTGGCAGTTTTCCAAAAAGAACAGCTTCCAATATTAGTGTGCTTGAATGCACACACACACACACACACACACCATGTATACACACATACGCACACTTTGAAAATGATCCTTAGACAATATTACTAAGTCTGGTTAAAGTAAAATTGGCTTGGCTTGGTCGTCTCGGAACTGTGGCTATGCCAACGGAAGTTTTGCCATTCCTCTCCAAACTTTTTTGACTAAAGTCAAATAAATGCAGAGCTGTCCTGATTTTTTGAGTTGCACCAAATTTATTGCAAAATCTTTTAATGCGAGGCCAAATTTGCCACAACAGGCAAAAGACACAAGTTTAGTCCACGCCTGCTCTAGAACCAGGGCTACAGTTTGCAATCTTATTGTTTTTTATCCATATAGCTGTGTCGAAAATTTCCAAATTTGCACAATATGCAGAAATATTAAAATATGTAGCCCCAAATAAACCACATATAATAGGGGTCACTTGGCGGTAATCTGGTTATTGCTTCAGGATGGCCAATGTTAGTCCGTCAGCTGGATTACAAACAAGTGTCACGATGATGTATTGTTTTGTCTGGTGAAGACAGTATTGGCTGTTGTTCCAGGTGTTCTGGCCACTGGACTACAGAGTCCTCTTCGCTGTAGAGATTATTTCAGAGCAGGACTGAAGTTCCGTTGCTGGCTTGCTCTTACAGCAGAAGTGTCACGGTTGTTGCTTCTATTTTCTGGTCTCTCCCAGTGCTTTTCCCAGTGTATTCCCCACATGCAATTCTGCATTCACCTGTCACAACTGTATGTAATTAGTTACCATCCCCAGTGTATTTATAGCTTCTTCGTGGCCAGACATGGAAAGTTGGAAGTGGGAGACATGTCAATACCAAACTCAGTGCATTCGAGCTACTAGGCAGGAAAGACATTGATTCACAGGGTTGTTTATTTCTTGGCTTCTTATAAACACCAGAAACTTAAACAGAAATACTCTCTGGCTCTGCAAATCGAACAAAACATGGAGGGGTCTTCTTTAAACGTTTGTCAGTCATACCTCATCCCATTGCTTCATCAGAAGGTTGCTTCTCCCCATGTATCAGCAGGAATTTCAAGGCTTTTCATTTCAATGTTTCAAGTTGTCTTTAAACTGCATATTATACTGCATACAAACATTTTCCATAAATTAACTTGTGGTAGAGAAGCTGTTTTGGGAAGCATTTGTTTCTTACATGTCCAGCCGGTCTGACCTGTGACATCTCAAACACATGGATACACAACATGTGAGCATGGATAGGAACATCTGTATAAAGATTTTTACCTTGCCATTTTACCAGACAGGCTGTTAGGTTAATGTAAAATCTAATCACAATAACAGAATATATTCATACATACCCTTATATTACTTACATATAGGTCAAGTCTGCATTTTCACAAAACCATTAAACATTAACTGTAAGGGTAAATTACTATGTACTTCTACTGGGTCCAAAACACTTGTATTGCTGAAACAATGAGGATATCCATCCTGCCATCACAGTGCTAGACAAACCAATGTCCAAACCATTAATACAGACCATCTTTTCCTCCTGCACAATCCATGCCAAAACCTCCCTCAGTCCCTGTGCAAT
Organism: Gadopsis marmoratus; assembly: GCA_036023855.1. NCBI lineage: Eukaryota > Metazoa > Chordata > Actinopteri > Centrarchiformes > Percichthyidae > Gadopsis > Gadopsis marmoratus. The sequence goes on along the minus strand of JAVQJF010083343.1, from coordinate 9,991 downwards.
AGCCTCTCCAGTGTGCTCTTGAGGAAAAAAAAATGCGGTTTGCAGAGTTCTCATTGTCAAGTCACCACTGATATAATGAACTGAAAGGCTTATATAAGGCTCTGCTGAAAAATATTCCACTTACTTCAGATCCTTTGGAATTCTTCCTCCACATTTGATATACAGAACACGCAGCACAGCTTTTCAGAAACAATTGCAAGAGGGGATTATATAACATTTGTTAAGGGTATTAATCATTTTCTTTAAACCCCCTGTTGTGCATGGCATTGATGGGAACCCTGTCTTTTGCCAAGTAATAAGTGATGGCCTCTGTACTCTCCTTGTGCCTCTGGGAGTTTCACAGAAACAGGGATACATTAAACAGTGTCTGTACTGCTGGTTTGGGAAGTAATGAAAGTATGGTGTGTAAAGAAATGAGTCGATAGTTTTCTAAGTTAATATACACCTAAATGTATATATATATTTTAACCTATGGGATTGTGATTCCATTTTGGTTAATTATCTTTGCTCTTGAAACAATCACTGTATAACATGTTCTTCTTCATTACTGCAATGGTGACTTTTTAGCGTTTTGCATGTGGCTACAGTAGTCATGTGGTACAGCAAAAGGTTATGATTAGTAACATGAGCAGCGGTGAATCCCCCTTTACAGGCTCTACAAGAAGCACTGCTGGCACGTTAATGTTTACATGTTCTTGTACAAACCCACCAATACCCCACCAAGTACAGCCTATATTCATGTTTGTCATACCTCACCCATGAACAGCATCCTCAATATGGTTTGAGGGTAGAAGGATCTGACTTTTCTTATAGTTCTGGGTTTTCAGTGTGCAACCTTCACTTGGTTTCACACTGTTTCCCTCTAATGGATCCTGCCATGATCCCCCGCTGTGACACCAGCACGGCAAGAAATGGCCATGAACCTGATGACTCAAGAGCTGGTCAGCCTTCATGGACCCCTCCATATCAGGGATGAAAAGGCAGATGGGGCTCACTCAGCACAGCTTGACTGATCATAGACAACACACCACTCATCCATACTCTCCATGGGGGGACAGTTGCACCAAACGTACATATCAATCCCTAAAAACACACATGGATAAATGTGACCACTGAACCCTTAGCTTTCAGTATTATTGATCATTCTCTCTGAAGCAAGTTGAGGTGGCGGTACTGGAAGCTACTTTGTCATTCCACTCAGATTAGGTTGAGTGCAAAAAGTGTGGAACAATAGACTTTGGTTGAGGGAAGTGCTAAATCTACCAGTGTACAACGCAGCTCTAACTCCCACCTGTCTGGCACACCGGTAACAACCACGCTAAGAGAGGCATTTGCCACACCAGAGAACCACTCCAATAACCAGTGTCACACCAAAGCAGTAGAAGACTTGAAAATATAAAAGGAACCTAAACGTGCATAGGGTTCTGTCCCATGTCTAGGCTGTGAAAAACCACCACACCTGGACACTTACCCTGCGAATGGAGACAACATCCAGTGAGCTAGACCTCAAGAAAATAGCAATGCCTGAGCTGAGCTTGGTGCCCTGAAGAATGATCTGATATTGTAAGGTATAAACAAGGGGTCAGGCAAATCGTCCACACAACAGCTTGTGTGGACTGGCGGAGAGCACCGATCACTCACTGGCTTCAGCGAAGTCAAAGCCAGCAGTAAGACTCTTTTCAATGAGAACAACTTAAGGACATTCTCTTCCCCTTGCACATGTGGCTCACGAGAGAGACCTGAGCACCACAGGAAGCTCCCAGTAGAGGCCAGATCGGTGAAGAGACAACTCTCACAAAAACCAAAATGACAGAAGGAAATCTCTGATGTACACCTTTTAAAGATAGAAAGCGACAGGCCTCTATCAACAGAGGCTGGATAAAAGACAAAACGGAAGTGATCAAACAGGACAGTGGGCTGAGCCCTTTCCCCAGAACATCTGAATCCTGCTATCACCTTTACAATTTACACTTTAACACTGGAGACTGATGCCATACAGTTCATAAAATGATCACAGTACTACATTTTCTTTTAATCTTTTGTTAAATTTTGAAATTATGCTTACTACAAGTCATGCTATGAAGAAGAGGAAGCATTTATTGTCATTGTGAAGATTGTGCACATGCAGGGAGCAGACACTCAAACACACACAGCATCCCATAATGAAATTCAGTCTCTGCCTTTAACCCATCCAGGGGTCCTTTCCTCCGCCGAGGACATCCTGGAGCAGTGATCAGCCATCAGTACGGTGACCAGGGACCAAGTCCAAGTGCTCATGCCCTGTCCTGGTCAGGGGCAGTGACAGCAGTCTGTTCTTCTAACAGCTTAACATTTCAAAAAAAAATTTCTATCATACATACAACACATAATGGTGATAACAGAAGATGAACAACCAAGTGGCGATTGGAAAAATGTATTTTATCATTATGCTTCTGCTCTAAATAGACTGAAAGATTAACTTTCTACATGCCAAATTAGTTATTATTCGGTCTTCTTTAAATACTCTTTCATGAAATGATCCCTAACTTAATGAATGCACAAAATAATTACAACTTGGCAAGACAACATAGGTAGCACAAGTAAAAGATGGATGAATAGATACATATATCGATTTTTTTTATCCTTAAGTTCAGAATAAGGATATGCAATAAACCATCTGGATCCAATTATATTGGGTATGAAACATTGACAACCTAAGATATAGGTGGTATTCTGTGACTTTATTACCACTGCACCTTGAGCTGAAATGAATGAAATCCCTTGGTTGTGGCTTGAGGGCCTGAAAAACAATCTGGACCTCAGAGGTGACAGCCCATGGAAAAATAATGTAAATACTAAGAGACAACCTTTTATTGAAGTTCTTGTGTGAGGGTACTACGAATGACTATAGTGAGGAACCCTGTGCCATGGGATAAAACGCTGTCACTGCACAGTCTGTGACGGGCCCCGAGTGACATTTGTCAGTGAGACCGACTAGCATTCCAAATTAAGCATATAACCTTTATGAAATGAAAATCAAGCATGCATCGATCGAGTCGTTCAACACAAAACCACAACACAATAGTGTGTAAATTAATGTTTTATTTGTAAAAGTAGAGGCATAGTCATATGAGTTAACCCCATTTGGTGAAGTTATTTTATGAAAGATCTACAGTCTGGAGCCAATAAGTTTACATACTATTTGTGTGGCCCCTAAGGACATATTTCGCATAACTGTATCTCTTGTCCACACATGATTAAATGCTGATTTACCCAATTAATCAGAAAAAGGAGCAGAAATCTCACTTAATCTTTGCAGATGTAACATTTGTCCAATGTAAATAAGTGTTTACAAATGAGATAGCGGTGTTATATACTGAAGCTTTCAATTTGAAAAGGATTAACGTGAGCAGCCAAGTTTTTTCAGAGATTCACAAATACTGATGCACAAGTGAAATAATTCAAGCAGTTGTGATGATGATAGATGCTTGATTTCTCAGTAAGTAACATCAGCTACCACACTCACTTTGTTTGAGGCCTGTGGGTGTCCACTGACTGCTTGTGGCTCACATTTTTAAGAGAGATTTATGAGAGAATAGCTGCGCCCACAGCACAAATAGCCACTATGGACACCAGCCACAAAGTTGGATGTTACTTAAACTCTTTTTGATGAAGTCAGAAGAAAAGTAACCTATTTTAGACTTTTAGACTTTTAGAATTTGTTGCAACTATCCGGATGTAGAGTAACAGTATGTACATTTCTAAGTATGTTGCAAAACACAACATTTTTACCTATGAATCATTTGATTAGTGGTTTTAAATTACTATAATAAATTGGCTTCATGATGGGCATTTAGCCTGTTTTTAATAAAAACATGAAAATGGAAATGCCATCATAAACATTCAAAACTGGGTAACACTAATAAGGAATGTGCTGTACTACTTTGCTGTACTACTTGTATCAAGTCCTTTAATATTTAGTCTCATCATTAGGAGATAGCTTAACAATACCATTCGCCATGCTGAGTCTAATCAAAACTTCTTCTCTCTCCTTTTCCCTAGATGCTCCCTAACAAAAGCTTCAGAAGACACCGTTTCAAACAAGAAAGGACGCGTCATTCTACGGCCGTTTATTACTGCCAAAGATCCCATTCACACATCAATTTTGGGAGTCACCTTCAATTCTTCAAAAAAAGCCTCCAGTGAAAATGATTGTGTGCACAACTGAAAAAAAAAATATAAGGAACCCTGAAGAATAACAAATGAAGCATCCATCTTGATAAAATGAGTCCTTGGTGAAATCCTCTGTGAAGTAATTATACTGGAACACTTTTTATTCTGAGTTGTTGAATATGGATCTGGCTTAGTTGGGGAGATGCCACATTCAAATTCAGTTTTGTAGCCTGAGGCTGTTCTGATGCCAGGTCACATGTGGTCATTTTTTGTAATATAACGCAATGAGAGGCAATGACAATTCAAGTTTATTCAGGTATACGTACAGCGTCGATGTGACTGATTTTTACGGCTCAAGACTAGCATGCAGGCTAAATAATTCATAGACTTAATTTGCAGGGTGGAAATGGTAACACACACTAGCAACATCAGCCTTGCTTAAAGTGTAATGAGACAGGATGCTTTCTTTTTAAATTTTCAAGACTTTATTCCGCAAGTTATTTTCTGCAGTTTGGATGCAGCAGCTTTTGATGGTTTTGATGCCTGCACCAAATGATGCACATTGTCGTGGAGACATGCAATTTGAGGACACGTTTACCACGCCATGTCACACTGCATGATAGCAGTGTGACATGGCGGTCTTCTTGAACAAGTTATACAGTCTGAAAATAAATGTAATAATAAAATTAAAAAAACAGATGCCCCATTCTAATACAAACATTTTCAGTCTTGTACTTCATGAACTGCCTGTCTGCATTACATTTTATTAATGTCAGTAGTGTTCAGGTATCTGTGTGCGTGGGAAGATCAGAGTACAGGGCTCAAACTACAAGGACAGAAACAAAATTAACTATGATTGGAGGAGAGTAAGAAGCTTGATGCAAATGTCTGGTGAATAAATTAACTTTGACTACCTTTGACTAATGGATAGCTTTTAGGAACAACAGCTGGTAGCAAATGAAGCTAGAAATGTATCTCATCTTTACCTTCATTTGAAATACAGTGTAATGCTCTATCTAGCGCATGGCTTTACTACAGTAATTTGTAATATTTTACGATTTTTAGGGACAAACAATGATCGCTGCAAAGAGTGGAAGTGTCTGCAGGACATACTGTATCAAGGAGACAGAAAGAAAACAATGGAAAGTCATTTAGGCACCAGAGTACAGACAACATGATTAAAGGTCTTGACCATTGTTAGATTTCTGGAGCCCCAAGAAAAAGAAAGAAAGACAAGTTCCAACTTCTCTGACAGTCTTTGACAGTTAGGTAATTTAGCTTAGGGTAGACTAGTAGCTAACCTGTATTGCTTTAAAATAAACTGCCTTTACCTGGAAACAAAAGTACAGTTAACAAAACTGAGTTTTTAAAGTATCAAGTCCAGCCTGTACTAACTTTTGTTTGTACTAGCTTTTCCTCTTGAGACAACAATAATGCCCATTTCTCCCAATGCATACTGGGATAGATGCCTTACCCTTCCCCCGTGGGCCTGGGCAGGCATATTTAGGCATAATGAATGGATGGATGGAAATGATTAATGCTGTCTGACATATGATAAGCTCCATGCTCTCTCCTCTCTTTGGTGTCTGTTTAGGTTGTGTAAGTTTTCGTCTTACATCTATACTAGGTACACTACTAAATTAGGTTGTCAAATACTGTGTTGCCTTGTAATGAAACCCATGTTACACTCTTTACATTCTTGTTCTCTGTGCCATGGTGACACAGCTATACTTAGCGTTTACTTGTGAAAAAGAAGAGTCATGTCTGATCACGCTCTTACACGCTTGTTAAAGTGATAAATTATAGGAATAAGATCCTATTTCTAACTGGTTAGACCAGCTATGGACCTCTAACATAAGAGTGATAATGGAGAACTGGATGCTTATGCAATAAAAGCCTGCATGAGAGAGAATGTTTAAAGTCTGGCAATACAACACAACATGGTGGGCGTCATTGCTCTTTTCCATTTTCAAGTTACATTAATGAGATTTTATAATTAGTTGTTGAGGTAACTGTGAGACAACAACCTTAGGGAGAAGGTTTATATAGATTATGCAGAGAAAATACAGTAATTCCTTAATATACTGTAGATAAAGTCCCTACGCATTGCAGAAAATATTGCTCCATCTTTCCAGTAACTCTCTCGAGAGGTTTCTGTTTTACGTCCACTTACAGCCGTGGTCTCTCATGCCTCCAGTGAAACATCAGAGAGGCTTTGAATTGTAGCTGACCATAAACTTTGGTTGGCTGGTTGACACAAGAGAGGTGTTGCCTCCCTTAGAGAGTCAAGATGTTTGACAGCAGTGACTCTGCTTGTAAAAGGTATTTAATGAAACATAAGGAGGTTATATGATTGGCATAATGCAATTCTAGTCTAGAGAAATTCAAAGTCAGTAATTACTACTAGACAATGTCATTATAATCTATTTTTTCCTGCAGTAGTAAAATGCTGAACTTACTTTGTGGAACCAATAGGTTGCTAGGATACAGGTATAATAAGCTAAAGGTGAAGTGATAGCAAATAGATACTTGACGAAATACTGCCAAATAATTTCTAATTAATAGTAGATACTTAATAGAAGTGTTGCATTGTGCCTCATCGGTACTGATTGGCCACTTACAACGCAAGGATGGAAAACATTGGATAACTCGGAACCTGACTAAATGTATGTCATCTGACTGTAAACAAGGATTGAGAAGCTGGTGCTGTTGTCAGTCTCACTAGATTTCAGCAAATTCAGTATAGTACACTGTTTTATATCATTGCAAGTACTGCAGCATAACTGAAATACAAATATTACCAAAACTCGTGTCTTTAAGCGCCATTAAATATGAATAAATACATGTACATTCTCTTACATCCTCAAACCTAAAGGCAGGTGGGCTCTTCTACACAAGATGTCCTGATAAACTTTAGGCAGCAAGAAAACTTTAAAATGATGGATAGGCCGCACAGACTTGATTCCATAAACTGATGGTTTTCTTCCAGAAACCATCAGTATACCATAATGAGAGAGCTGTGGAGCACCAGAGGCCAAGTTGCTTGGATTAAATATAATCTTAAATCAGTAAACCTTTGTCTCCTAGGTCAGATTTAATCAGTCAAAGCTCACATATTCATAAAATAGAGCATAACGCAAACCTTCAAAATCTATTTAATTTTAAGGTCCGTTCATCAAGCTCTGGTCAATTATTTGCCTTTATCAATATCTTCTAAGTTATACTGCGCTGGCTTATTTGAATTTAATAACCAAACACTAATATTCTCCCTCATAAGATTGTCAGAATATTATGTAAAAGGCTCCAGGGATCACACTGCAGTTTGAGTTCCCTGAAATGGCAGAACGCTTGGAAGGTGCTAATTTTCTTTCCCCACAGGTAAAGAGGCCAGCAATCCTTTACCTTCATTATAGAGCAGATGCAATGATGAACTCTATGTCTTAGAGGCAAGTCATTTAACCTTCTCTTACCCCGGCCATGCCGTTTGTCACTGCACAGTCAAGTCATGGCAGTGCCAGAGGAGAGCTACAGGGATGAATGTCATATGAAAGTCAATGGATGGAAAGGAATTAAGATAGCACTTCAAGACAAATTTTCTACAATGGACCTTGCGATTAGAAGGCATTACAAAGTGTATAACCGCTGGGGACCTAATCACATGGAAAATACAGTAGAGGATGATGAAGATAAAGTGGCATGGAAGAGAAACGAACATAAGAAAATTGCACAGGGAAAGCTCATGAGATAATTATATGGATATTCAGGGTGAAGACTGCGTTTGATGGAAGTGGTGTTGAATGGTATGGGCAGACACAAGTGACAGCCACAGTATAGGTGAAATGTGCATGATGCCTCTGAACAGCAGAAAGTGGGAATAGAGAATAAATGTGTGGGTGTGCGAAAAGTATTCATGTAATCTGAATTGTGAGAGTATTTTTCTGACCATCCTATAACAACAGCCTTAGTTTTATGCAGCAGAGATCATCATTGCTCTGTAGCCAAGTTTCAATCCCAAATGTAATACAAAATTTAACCAAATTTCCAGAAAGTTTGCAAAGGGCAAATTAATGCATGTTTCCATCCTCTACTGTTGTGTGAATATTAGGAGTTGGAGCACTAATTCTCTGAGTGCCACTCAAATCTCAAACAATACAAAACAATGTGGAAAACGTGATGGAAATATGGCATTTATGTTTGATGCATGTACTCATTTGAGGAACATTATGGTCTCATCGGCTTGCACATCTAATGTTTCTGTTTGCAGCCGTTTTTCATCTCTTTCAGCGGAGCGGGAGCTTCAGTGATATTTAAGTCACATGCTTCAGGTCTGTCATCAAGTCTGTTTCCAGTGAAATTTGTTGCATTTTATTTTTATTTTATTGATACACCAACATTTCCACCTCAGCCTAGACAACAATGTTTTGGATGATATGTCATCTTTACAGAGTTTCAAAGCCTAAATTCAGTATTGCAGGGCACTTAATGCACAGTTCCATTGATCCTCATCTGCTGTTGAGCAGACATGGAAACTGCACAGAATATAAGGAAAGACAAGGAAAGAGAACCCTAAGGATTTTAGCCTTCAGTGGTCACTGAAATAACTTGAAACAGACAAAAGTAATAATAAATAAAAAATTACTGAATATCAACTAAGGAAAATCAGACTTTGCTTTTGAATTATGGTTCAACAGAATCATTTTAAAAAACAAACTAATGAAGCTGGCCTGGACAAAAATGATGGTACCCTTAACTTAATATTTTGTGGCAATCACTGCAATCAAGCGATGTCTGTAACTCTCAGTGAGAGTTCTGCACCTGTCGACAGGTATTTTGGCCCACTCCTCATGAGCAAACTGCTCCAGCTGTAGTCACTGTGCTGTTTGGTATCATGGTGTATACAACACGGAACATGGACCACAGAAAGCTAAGGAGAGAGTTGTCTCAGGAGATTAGAAAGAAAATTATAGACAAGCATGTTAAAGGTAAAGGCTGTAAGACCATCTCCAAGCAGCTTGATGTTCCTGTGACTACAGTTGCACATATTATTCAGAAGTTTAAGATCCACGGGACTGTAAGCCAACCTCCCTGGACGTGGCCGCAAGAGGAAAATTGATGACAAATTGAAGAGACTGATAATGCGAATGGTAACGAAAAAGCCCAGACCAACTTCCAAAGAGATTAGAGGTGAACTCCAAGGTCAAGGTACAACAGTGTCACATCGCACCATCCGCCGCTGTTTGAGCCAAAGTGGACTTAATGGAAGACGGCCGAGGTTGAAAGCAAATCTTAATAAAGCAAGAGTGGAATTCGCCAAAATGCATATTGACAAGCCACAAAGCTTGCGGGAGAATGTCCTTTGGACAGATGAGACAAAACTGGAGCTTTTTGGCAAGTCACATCAGCTCTCTGTTCACAGACGCAAAAATGAACCATACAAAGAAAAAGAACACTGTATCTACTGTGAAACATGGAGGAGGCTCGGTTATGTTCTGGGGCTGCTTTGCTGCATCTGGCACAGGGTGTCTTGAATTTGTGCAGCGTACAATGAAATCTCAAGACTATCAAGGCATTCTGGAGCAAAATGTGCTGCCCAGTGTCAGGAAGCTTGGTCTCAGTCACAGGTCATGGGTCCTCCAACAGGATAATAACCCAAAAGACAGCTAAAGCCACCCAAGAATGGCTAAGAACACAAAATTGGACTATTCTGAAGTGGCCTTCTATGAGCCCTGATCCAAATCCTATTGAACATCTGTGGAAGGAGCTGAAACATGCAGTCTAGAGAAGGAACCCTTCAAACCTGAGACAGCTGGAGCAGTTTGCTCACGAGGAGTGGGCCAAA
>JAVQJF010083336.1:0-12278 GCA_036023855.1 Gadopsis marmoratus | reverse complement strand
GTAGAACACCTCTGGGACATTATGTTTCGGTCCATCCGACGCCACCAGGTTTCAGCTCAGACTGTCCAGGAGCTCAGTGATGCCCTGGTCCAGATCTGGGAGGAGATACTCCAGGACACGATCCGTTCTCTCATTAGGAGCCCCGACGTTGTCAGGCAGCATACAAGCACGTGGGGGCCAGACAAACTACTGAGGACCATTTTGAACTGCTGCAATGACGTTTAAGCTAAATATTACTAGCCTTTTTTCACTTTGATTTTCAGGGTGTCTTTGAATTCAGCCCTCTGTAGGTTGATAATTTTCATTTCCATCAATCAACGTGTCATCCTTTCGTTCCTAACACATTACCCAGTCCATACCAGTGTAGATATCCAGCATGAATTTCTTTTGTCCCATTGAGATCGGATGTGTTTTCAGTGTTCCTTTAATTTTTTTGATGTATATATGTATATTTAATGTATATACAAACCAATGACAGGCTTGTGAAAGGACATAACAATTTGTAACTCTGCCAATTACGTTTATGTCGGTCAGGTCAATAGACTGGGGGGTGGGGGGGGCTCACATATGATGGCTTCAGTGAATCAATTGAATGGGTGCTAATTTATGTCTCACTGATTAAATAGAGAGGGACGCTTTTGCGTTGCACAACCCCCTCTCTGCCCTGCCCATGAGGATTATCTCAAGATCCCCATACAGGCTGTGGAGAGAACAGCTGGACGACTTTACTGAAAGAGTCAACACAATGTTTAAATGCAGCTCTTATTGTCATATATACAGAGGTCTGAACTTGCTCCAGTACTATGTGCAGCTTTTTTTGCCATAAATATGTTACAAAGAAAGATGATGCGCTATCCTAATGATTTTGAACAAGAAAAAGACTTTACAACAAAACAACAAAATAGAAAGTTTGTTTAGCTCATAATCTAATTTAGCTGCACGACGCTGCAGACATGAAAATCTGATAACCAATGTCGCCATCTGCTGGTAATAAAGGGCAATGCCTCCATAACACAGTTTGTGCGTGCCTGAAACTTTGTTAGCGAGATATTTCCCATATAACTGGAAGACCTGCTGTGGACATTTCAAGGGAAAATGTTTAAAGTCTTTTTATTAATTTATTCAGTTGTTTGAAAGCTTAAACAGTTTAACAGAGGTTCACAGCCTCCAAAATCTGTCTGTCAAACAGTTTAAATTGGAAAAGTATCTATCACATATCACATTAAAACAGAAATCAGTCAAGCTACCAGGATAAGCAACCTCTGGGTTGGTTAACTTTCTAATCACAAGTGTCACATTTAGTTTGCAACAATGCAAACATGATGCATAATAGGCAGAAGTGCTATTTAAACCATACATCCACAATTAAGATGTAATATGCTTTATTGATTCTTACAGAGAAACTGAAATTGGAGATGTGAGGGATGAAACAACAAAAATGTAAGTAATTAAATATACATGTGGGCTGCCACATTTACATACAAAAATGAGTAACCGCTAAGAGCGAGACTAAACAAATATACGTGTAAAAAGGAACAGACCGCACGTGTTGGCAGCAATAGAAAGTCATTTCACTTGAAGCATCAAAAACAATGCATGCGTCTCATGATGCAAGACCGTAACCTACTTTTGAAAGACAAAAAACACTCCCAAATACCTTTTGAGTTCATATTTTTATTTAGTATAAACATAGTGATTCTGCTAAAGTTACAGGAACCTATATCACGTCATATATACAAACATCTGATATGTTTTAAAATGTTGAATATTCAACAGCAATGCGGCTTTATGTCAATCATATCAATAAGCATTATTTAAAGTATGCATTTCGCTTGTTCTAAAGACAATTTTGAGAAATCATTGACAAAATAACCTTGTCAGGTAAAATATTATCTCAAAATGCAAAGATTATGTACAACATTACACATGCATGTGTAATCCAATGTAACAACGGAAATCTGACCGAGTGAAGACGCTGGTGTGGCAGGACTTGAAGGGATCACCAAAACGTTAACATATCCACCAATTTCCCCAGAGCTCTGTATTAAGAAGACGCAACACAACACAATCGAGACTCTTACTTTGAAGTAGAAGAACAGGTGCACCTACTGACAATTTAGGATCCGACATTAAAACTGGCTTTGTTTCAAAAAGAGATGTTGACTGACAAACATCAGATCATTTAATTGAAGCAAGTACAACAAAGTAGAACATATTTATGAATTTAAACGGGTCTAATGGGAACAACGTGTATAATATCCAGCGGTAATCTACCTCCGCTCTAATGAAAATCCTTCCCTTTTAACCTGAGTACAAACTGATATCCAACAACTCATAAAAACAGGCCACTGCATTAACAACAAGATAAAAGTCAAATCATTAGACGTCACATTTTATCATTGAAGACATTCTGCCTTCTGTGTACATCACCCTTACAAGATACATCCATATATGGACAAAATAAAAACACATCCCCTCCAGCATTTAAACCTAGACAACGGACATCGTTTTCCTCGCTCATCAAGCTGAGCTTGATCAGCATACGACACAGCTCCGGCAACCAGTGTCACTCACCACCAGGACGGGGGGGGGGGGTCAAAGTGGTCAAAGTGGAGGAGGACTGAGGGGTCAGATGGGCTTGGTGGTGCTATTGTAGACCAGACGCTGTCTGTCCTCCAAGGTGACCGGGGCGGTGTTGACGGGCACACGTTGGTGTTGTGAAGACTTCTTCTTTCCCTTCATGAGGCAGTACACCAGGAGGCACAGTAGGATGAAGATGGCTATGCCCAGGAGGACAGCTATTGCTATAATACCTGCCAAATACATTAAAAACACATTCAGTTGGTCATTTTACAGACACTACATGAAAGGCTGCAAAGCTGAGAAAGCGAATCACAATAAATCTGCTCTCAGCAACAGCGAGGAACTGGAAGTCATATAGCTGACGGAGCTGCATAGGGTTTATTTTTTAGGTAGGTAAGTTTAGAACTTTTGTCCCCCCCAGTATAGACTGAACAAATGAAGGTTCATAAAGTACCTGTCTGACTTTCAGACACTCTGCTTTCAAATCCCTCCTTGCTTGAAAACATGTCGTCTTCTGAAATAAAAAAAGACGTGATAAGGTTTAAACATTTTTATGCAGTACATGACATATGCAAAACATGACAAGAGTGTATTAAGCATAGGTCCTCAGTGTGCTACGAAGGGAGATTAAACCTGCAATAACTCCTCGTCAAAACCGAGCACCCACTATGCAACGTGATGGCCGACAGTTGGTTCAAGTGTTGCGCTCGTAGCAGTAACCTTGAACCACTAACTTCAAACAGACATGAGGAGCAGGCTACATCGGTCTGGTAAGCTCACTTCTTTCTAACGCTACACCCCCAGATTTTTAAAAATAATTTCAAACTTGTAGCGTTCAGCCCAAACCGACAGGGCTGAAGCCTTTGCACAACTCTGAAGCCACAAAAGGATGTAGTGTTTGGAGCCGTCTCCGCCAATTATTGAGGAACATTTTCTGGCTCTTTAGATGCTAAATGCTTAATCAGAGCTTTTTGCTGAAAACTGCTGTCTGCCTGCCAGCCACCGACAACGAGCGGTGAGTGAATCAAAGAGTTAACTTGAAGGCCATAAAACCAAAACAATGAAATAACATTTGTTCCATCTAGCAGTTTAAGTATTAATTTCTCGATGCATTTGTACATTTGCTTTGCCAGATAACCTCTTCTGAGCAACAAAACCTAACAAAAAAAACCCAATTTGCCTGCAATTCTTATCCACGTCACACAGATTTATAAGCTTTGTAGTAGTTTCATATCAGATGGACTTAAAGAAGCAGAACTTCCTGAGAGATTAATAATTCAGAGTTCCCCTTTTTACCCTGTTGACAGTTGTTTTGTCTGGGTTGTCAACTTTACCGCAGGCGATAGTTGATTAGAAAACAATCTGAGAAAAAGTGCTGGCACCACTTAGATAACAGACGAGAACGTCGTCCCAAACAAAACATTAAATACCATACAAAACGTTCATGTGTGGAAAATGGAGTAGTTGGAGAATGAATGCGGGGATAAAGGATACCATCTTCATGTGCCTCATGTGAGGCCTCTCATCAGTGTGCAATTCTGTACAATGTATATCTTAGTGATACAAATAGAATGTTAAATTAGCAGGACGCAAATATCCATAAAATGTCCACTTAACGTTAATAACAACCCACCTGTTACCCCCCAGCAAAGTGACATACAGGAGTCCTTAGTGTCAAATCTGTTCTCATTTCCTTGGCAGCCGCCGTAGTTGAAGCGGAAGCAGTCCTTTTGACTGGGGCTGTAGTACCACCTGGTGAGACTGTCCCTGCAGCCTCCTGTCTGAGGCGGCTCTGTGCAGCGCACTGTGAATGACAATAAATGAGCAGGAGCGGTGAGATTGTGGGTCATATTAACAGATGTTTTACAATTACAATATATTCTACAAAAGTCATGGTGCCCAAAGATTTGGAAAGGCCACATCAACAACAGCAAAAGACAAAAAGTTCAAATTACCTTTCTTTTCATTCAATGGAATCTGCATCAGAATGCGAAAAGTCTCGTCCACTAATAGGTAGACAGGACATGAAGTTAGCATGTCTTTCAAGGAAACATTTTATCAGTGTCATATCATCGATGCATTTATAATCCCAGGAGACTGTATGAAAATGAAGCTTAGTTTGCATAGTCATTGCTCACAGGCCTCGCAGTTCTGCTCATCTGAGCCGTCGCTACATTGAGGGGTTGAGTCACACTCCAGGCCCGGATCCAAACAGCAGCCGTTTGCACAGGTGAATTGGTCGTGTGTACACGGGTCACCACATTTTTCTTCTGTTACACACAAACACAGAGGAAATTATCGCCTGTACTGCACCAGAACTCTTTCTTTAACGCGGCTACAGAGATTTTTATAATAAAAATGTATCAAATGATAACATGAATACAAGGTAACAATGTGAACGGAGTCGCTTGTAGTGATGAACTTCCAAAGAATTATCACCCGAATCTTTATAGCAAGTTTCAGCTCATGGTTTCACCGTCCGGCCTGTAACGTCATTGTTTTGGTTCACGCACACATAGCGTTTTTTTCAGTCACTGCAGAAGCAAAAAGCTATAAAAACCCACTGTATGCTACCAGCATCAAATGGCAGGCAGACACAGTTAGCGACTAGCTGGCGAACATAGTGGAGCATTTAGCAGCTAAAGAGCCAGATACGTCTGGTGGATGTGTAAATAAGTAACTGTTTAACATGAACATGAGTGTTTCCGGTGCCCGCGAATGGCCAAATAATTGCAGAAGCACCCAGAAGTTTTAGCTGCTGTGATCCACAACTTCACAGATATAGGCAACAATATTAGACTTTACACATTTTGCTTTTGATCATTGCTAGAATATATACATTACACTCTAGGAAGGGCAGGATTTTTCCTTTTACCTAGAATCATCCACAGAGACAAGTTAATATGCATAATTTGCACGAGTAGATTTATATCATTCGCTTTAATGGAGTGGAAGAAATTGTGTCGGAAGATAAAATACATTGTATTTATTTTGGATCAACTAACAGAATTGACCTACCATGATGATCGTGAATTGGCAAACCTCTACCAGATACAGTTGACTTGTCTGAAAGAAAAAAAACATTTTATTAAAATTCAATAATTTGCAAACATACAAAATTGCACATTTATCAAGCAGACGTAGCTCTCTTCATCTAACTCCGGGCAAGTAAGCAAATAAGTATTTCCTAAAATAGAAAAACTATTCCTTTGAATACTGGTCATTTTTAATTGTTGCCATTTCAGCTGTTTAACTGGTTACTTTCAGGTTTTCTGTGAATAAAAGATTTGCTTATGGTATTAAGGCCAACGTGAGCAGGATTAGAACATTTCTGACTTTGGCAACCCCTGGGAAACATTATTAAATACATACAAGAAGTCTTGGATCTCAAATTTAACAGCCATATCAAGTCAATAACAAAATCAGCCGGTTACTGAAAATCTGGAAGCTGGTTAACTTGTGCGAAGAAGTTTCAGGAAACTTCAATGTCTTACACAGAAGCAATTATTGAAGCTACAACTGAACACTGTATTGCCTCCCAATTCTGAAGGTTACTTCCCAAAGAGGAGTGTTTAACTCTGTGATAGACATTTGAAATTCACAACAGGTCCAAATAAGGTTATTCCTCAAGCAGCTGATGATGTTTGAAGATTCTATTAGGTATTGGATTCTAGACAAGAAAAAACTATGCTTACCTAAGTTAACGTAAGTTACGGTTTGTGTTACTCCACATCATATTTGGTGCATATCTCAGAGACAAAGAGGAGCCAGTATATCTGTGTGGACTCTGGGGATTAGCGCCATCTATCTCAACATTGGTCTCCTTGGAGACAGAGTCAACTTTGCCTTATCACGACAGCTGCACCCTGACAAGTAATCCTTGGAGACAGAGAGCTGAACTAGTGCTCTGAAAGAGACAGTATATGGTTTCCAAATGACCTGAGTGTGACCTGGGATAACCCCGAGAGGGAAATTATCACCTACAAATATACTGTAGCGAGCCAGTTTAGAGAAACTAAAGAAAGACCAAAGACGGCTGAACACATCACATCATTACTTAGGTTTATACACTCGCTACCTGTCATTAGTGACTTTACGGAACAGCTGGTTGTCTATAAATCATTTGTGACCCACTTCTTCCTCCCTGACCTCAGAAAGAAGAAGCACTGCTGATGGTGACATTTTTTTCAACATAAGACACAAAAGAGGACTGAAGAGTAAATCATGCCTACATGTGTGTCGACTCAGCAGACAACCTTAAAATGAGGAAAGTTGATCTACAGGAGAATAAACATTTCATAGCAACACATAATGCCCGAGAGCCGTACTGCATTATATTACATTATTTTAAATTGACATCTGGCACCTAACTTTTGGGTTTTCCTTTACAAAAATAAAAGACATTTCCACCACAAACTGCTGCATAAATGAAGTGTAAAACCAAGGCTCTTGTGTGCTAATATTTTGTAACATGAACCCTTCAATTAACAACAAAGTAAGAAGAAAAAAAAAAGAAAAAGAAAACATGACCATAGACCATAGAGAATTCAAGTATAAAAGCACAGATACCTGAGCTATGGCAGGCTTTGACACAGTCTTCCATGGTGATGTAGTTGTTGAGATTCTCCCTGCAGCCCCCCCATGTGAACTTCTCACAGTTCTCCGAGGCGGCGTTGTAATGAAAGCGAGGGAAAGCACTGCGACAGGGCCCGACCTTCTTTGGAACCATACAGTGGTCTGGTGAGATGCAAAATAAAAGGACACGGTTTGACTCACAATGAATCGCAGTCGTCTTGCTTATAGTCCCTGAAAATCTGTGATTACTTCATACTGCTCACTAATACTGGCAGAGTTTAGTATTCGACCACTGCGTGAGGTTTAATTTTGAGAGTTAACAATTTAATTGAATCCCCCCCCGTGATGTATGTGGTTTATTTAGTGGTAAAACAAATACGGTTCATTTAAGTGAGAGTTAACACTCTCACCAAGGCTTACTGAGGGGAAAATCTAGTCATCAGCGATCAAAGTTGTCTCATGTACTCGGCACACTAAACACTCCAAAGGCTGGAAAATACTGACCAGACACTTAACAATGTAACACTTGTTGTTTTAAATTCATAAACCTGTTTGACTAACCATTAACAGTTTTGCCTTATATCAGACACTGGATTTGGTGGGATGTTCTTTTGTCGTTTGTTCCAACGTCCTACTTGTGGTGTCTGTCTCGTGAGCAGACAGACACGTAATTGCACATGAGGTTGCCCTGTATAGAGAACTGAGAATAGCTGGTGTGATTTTGACAGCGAGGTTAGCAAAGGTTGTCTGCATGTGGTTGATGAAGGAAGTATCACCCGAGCGCTCACACGCTGCACCGCTATTACAAAGGAGTACAAGCTACACTTTCAACTTATCATGGCATCAGCTATGGGATTCATGGATGGGTTTATTTGCTATTCAATCCATTCATTATTGTGGTGCAAATTTAGGAGCAGTGACGTGTAGAGTTACTGCCGTGCCCTTTCCACTGAAACACATTCCTAAAACTATTCATTGTGTTTATGAGTAACTGATCCACTCAAAGCCTTTTCCGGTCTTTCAGTCTACAATAACCCCACAACCAGTGAAATAAAGCACTTTTGAAACTTAACTACTTTTAATCAATATAGAAGGACCACGACGGTGACTCTGCATCTGGTTCGTGAAACCCAGACTGAAACCAGACTGACAGGTTTCTTTTGAGTCGGGGGGGTGGAGAGAGTGGGGCGGCAGCAGGGGAGCAGTAAAAACCAACTGCACCGCTCGCTCCTGTTTTCTGAGGAAGCAAACATAAACACGCAGTGCCGCGAAAGCTTCACTTCGGCTTTCTTCGTTGCGTTTGTCGGGAAGCGACACGGATAAGTCACGTGACGCAAGAAACTTGTTCCATTCTTTGCCACAAACAGTTTCACCCGTACAAATGCTGCATCTGGCCTAAGCTCCTTATAACGCGAGAGCTTTTATCTCGCCATCTTAATACGGTTTGTTTCGTCATTCAGTCTAGGAATGGTGCATGCATGCCCTGACAGGTTTGATCACACAGCCAACATGGAGCAGCTCACCCTTGTGACAAATACCAAACTATGGGTTCAGTTCCTTACAACCTCCCCCCAAACAAACTGTTTTGGGGTTTTTTTAAACACTACAACGAAAAACAGCAATGGAAATAACCCACAAGTCACAACCTTTTCGGAAATCTAAATTATGGAATTTAAGAATGTGCTTAAAGCCTAACATTAAACACAGAGCAGGTGACTCGGAATAAGCCATAAGAAGTGTCAACAGCGCAATACAATTGACACATGGCTCACGTTTACCACTAAAACGTCTGCCAAGTGACACCCTCGAGGTGAGTCCATATTTGCAGAGAAACTAACAAAACTGCAGCACCCACTTCTGATAAACTGCCATTTAGGAGCACAGATTTGCACTGGGATATTAATGTTGTGCAAGTTTTGGTCTACAGGATGCAAACGTGTCCCATGCATTCAGAGAAAAACTGAATAAAGCAGACACCCTGTGTGAATGAATATGTTCAGGTCATGCCGAGGTGTCAGCACCCACCACCACCACCCCCGATACTCACGCTCAGACTGCTCAGGAGTAAGGACCAGGACGGTGACCTTGGTGGAGTCTGACTGGCCAATGGTGTCTGTGACGGTCAGCTGGAACTTGTATATCCCAGGTATCAGATTGGACACCACGATCTGGTCCTTAAACATGGTTCTCTACAAACACGGAGAGACAGTGTACATTACAGTGGACGTCTAAAACGAATATTCGACATCAGACAAAGCATTGTTAATAGTACAGTATTTTTTATTTTGCATTACAGTGTCTTTCCCCACCTCAAAGACAGCGTTAGCATAGTCGGTGAGCATTTGCCACTTGTAGGAAACAATCTCCTTGTCGTCTTTGCTCTCTATGCCGTCCAGTTTCACGCTGTCCTGAGGCTGCACCACCTGGTCCTGGCCCCCGTTGGCCACTGGTGGACGGTCGGACTCACCTGGAGAGAGAGACGGTGGTGTCAATGTATATCACATATAAACAAGCTCAAATAGAGGTGGAACGCCTGAAGAGGCAAGGGAAGAAACGGAAACCTGAACCAGGGGCCATATAACACCTGGCGTGTGTTAACATGCTGAATGGAAAGTTTCCGGCCTCGCATATCATACGATTACAGACGGAAACCATTTGAGCACACATCAGATTTTCCGTGTGTGTGTGTATATATACATATGTGTGTTAGCCCAAGGGAGGAATGTTTTGACTAATGCAACACATAATTAGGCTATTCAACCTATACAGTAACACAAAAGTATGGTTACCCAGAATGATCCAACAGATTAAAAAAGGCCCCTCATGACAACCTCATCAACATGGGGGCCCAAACTGTGATGTGCATCTCTACAGGGTGGATTTCCAACAAAAACACTGCCACGCCAGTTAACATGTGATGGGTTTGCTGGTGGGGGGGGTCTTACTTGGGGGAGCATCCACCTGAAGCGAACTCTCATAAACGGGGCCCAGGATGTAACTCGTGTATCCTGGCTTCCTAACGAAGCGGCAGACGTATTTGGTTTTGTACAGGCAGTCGAACAGAAAGCAGGAGCTGACCAGGCCTTCCTCGGCACCTCGCTGCATGAAGGCGACGTTGCACTTCAGCTCCTTGCAGCAGGCCCTCACGCAGTCCTTGGATCCATCCAGCTTCGGCGCCGAAATGAACGTCGCGCCGTGTTTCACCGACTCGTCGGCGTCGAGAATAAAATCCTCCTTGCCTTTCCTGAATTTCGATAAGCACGGGTCACCAGACTCCTGCCCCGAAGCGGAGTCCAGGAGCAGCAGCGCCAGGAGCAGCAGCGCAGACGCTCCCAGCCGTGAATCCATTTTATTAAACGATCCTGAAAACCTACAGGTAGAACCCAGATGCCACGTGTGACCACAGTAAAGTCGGCAGAGAGTAAAAAATTTTAAAAAATAAAAAAAATACCACTTGTTGTTTAAAGCAAAATAGACGTCAGCGTCTTCGAGGTTTGTTCGGGCCGCTTCTTGTCACAGACCAACCTGCGGCTCGCTTCCTTCCTGCTTTCTGTCCACAAATGGTCGGAAAGTTCCACGCAAGGCTTCCCGGGCGGGCCCGCGCCTCCAACAGCTCTCTGTGAGCCTTTCACGAGAAATGCGCCCGTTTGATGTCGACAGAAAGCCCGACAGCGCTCGGCGACATTGCCCAGGTGAGTCACCTGGGAGAGACACCGGAAGTGAGGCGCCACTCCCTGCTGGCTGCGACACGGAGCTCCGTCGCTGTTCGGGCGTCTGGAGACAAGCTGCGGCAGGGAACACAAGGAGCCGCACGCTGCTCTTCTCCTGGACTCTTCTTTCACCGGCATAAATCCAGAGTGTGAAAAGAGATGCACAGATGGCGTACACACTTACCGCTAAGAAATAAATGTTCTTTAATTTAGCGGTATAAAAACAATAAAAAATCTCATATAACAATATTGTCTTTTCATTTTGTCCACATTTGAGGGCAAGTTACCAGCATCTACCATCAGCAACTCTTCCAACTTTGATTACAAGTAATCCCGCAAACAGGTCCTAAGGAAATAACCCTACAAAAAAAGATCACATGGCTACTAGAGGACAATGGAAATCTGTTACCCAATAGGAAAGGAGATTTAACAAATAGCCTACAATAAGCTCACTAAATATAATGTAATTATGCTGAATATGAAAGGCAAAATAAAATGTAAATGAAAGGGATTATTTACTTTGTCTATTCCTGATATAGAACAAAGGCATCTTTATATCATAACCCTTTTTGTAATGTTTAGAAATAATATAAAGAATTCTATTTGTATAGCACTTTTCAAGCAATGAGCACAAACTGCTTTCTAGGGCAGGGTGGCAGCATACAGGACAACCACGTATATATAAACAACAACAACAGCATAAAAGACATAAAACCATCAATGAGGTAAAAAAACAACAACAACCCAACAACAATCAAATACAAGAGCAAGAAGAGAAAAAAGAAACATACTGTATTTCCACAAGCTTTAATCCAGAAGGTGGCAGTATGATCCCATGTACAGCTGAGGGTGAACAGTTTCTTCTGTTTTTTTTTCTTCCTTAAAGCATTGTAAAACAAGATTTTTGGCTCATCCGTCCTCACATATAGTATAATCAATGACTTGACTTTTAATTTAAACTCACCCTGGTGATACTGAGATGATTCATGCATTGAGTCATCCATTTACACTGTTATGTAATGAGTCATGAAGCCACCTATGAAGTTATCAACATCTTAGACTAAGCGAAGAAAAGAAGGAAGTGGTTGCTCAGATTATGCAATGTAGATGAATTGGTCTGAATCATAATATTTTGCCAATTTTAGTCAGAGCATAATTGATTTCTGGATAAAACAAAGATAGTATGCACAAAACTCTAAAGCTTGCAGACAACGAGACATTATATCTTCATCCAACAGTGAGGATTAAACAGTAGAGGTCAAGCTCATCTACCGCCTCTGCTTTGCTTTTCTCCCACCCAGGATGTGTCACCTGGCCGGGTCCGAGGTGACAAGGCCTCACGCAGGCCTCCAGTGCGCGGGGGGGGGGGGGGGGGGGGGGGGGGGGGGGGGGGGGGGGGGGGGGGGGGGG
>JAVQJF010083333.1:0-17622 GCA_036023855.1 Gadopsis marmoratus | reverse complement strand
AAGCTTATAGCAGGGCTGACTCAGGTGAGCCCTGAGCCCCCCCTTAGTTATGCTGCTATAGGCCTAGACTGCAGGGAGACATCCCATGATGCACTGAGCTCCTCTCTCCTCCTCTCCCTTATACCATTAATGCTTGTTACTAACTCCACTGCTTCTCTTTCTCTCCTATCTCTCCTTCTGCTGCTGTCTGAGAGTGTTTCTGCTTGCAGATCTGTGGAGTCTGGATCTGTGGTTGCAGCCACCTACTGCCTCTATATTCCTGCTGTTATTGCTCTTATTATTAGTATTAATATTATTATATTGCCACTAGCATTATTTTTATTAATATTAACATCAGTACCATTACTACTAATATTGCTTTACATCTCTATGTGGAACTGTGCTGTGCTGCTGTATGTTCTCTCTCTGAAAAAAGAAAAAACAGATAGCTGTCAGTATGAAGCTTACCTTCGGTGTGTGAGGAAGCTTCCGTTAGCGTGTCCGGAGCCGTCACAACCTGGGGTGGGACAAGAAGGCCCCTCTGTTTTGAAGGCCTTCCAGTTGAAGGGCGTTCCATTCAGGAGACCCTCCTTCTGCCTGCGGGCCGCCAGCGGACACCCGTAGGCGCTGCGGTGTGTGGCGTACTTGCCACTTATGTGACCCAGGCTGTCGCAGCCCGGCACCGGGCATCTGCAGGAAGCAGAGGAAAGGAGGGAAACAAAAAAAAAAAAGACAGGAGGAGCGTTGTGTAGCAGGAGAGGGAGAAGAAGAAGAAGTGTTGAAGTGAGAAATAAAGAGAGTGAGAGGACACAAGGGTTAGACAACGGGAATCCCAAAAATATGAAGTGTAGAGAAAGTTGGGAATATTGTAATAAGAATTTAAGTTATATACTTTCTCTACTGGACAAATTCATTTCTCACATCTGTGTTTGACATATTATTTATACAATGAATATTACTGATGCAAGAGCTATTACGGTTTAGCACACGTTATCAGCACGCTGTTAAATTAACTGTTTTTGTGTAAATGCAATATGAAGTCCATGTATTTCTTATGTACTGACAAGCTACTCTATGATACTCTACCATGAACTACATTCAGAATCAGTATCTGCAGTAAGTGTATTTTCCCATCAGTAAGGTCTTGATTGTTTGACTCAATTACAGGGGCAGGTCACTACCTCTGCATATGATTCACAGTGATGTTCCTCTCTCTCTCTCTCTCTCTCTCTCTCTCTCTTATTGCATTTTACTTTTACCGTCAGTCTCGCTAAAAGCAGACATTATGGCTTTCTGAGCGGTACGAACTTTAAAAGCTCGGAGTCCTCCTGGTTGTCCTTGGTAGGAGTTTTAATTCCACTTTTCTTGGCACGCGGGCACCCAGAGATACTGAAAACAGAAAGTATGGAGTTGATAACATAGGGTTGAAAAAAGGTCTGGTGAAGTGAGTTCTTAATAAAGGGAGAGAACATTATAAGGAAGAATGATTTTACAGAGGTTGTTCAACCAAATTACAAACTCAAAACGCCTAACATGGCCAAAAATAGAATAATGGAAATGTGTGAGTATGTGATCCCTGTCTAATTCTACCATGGACTGTCACTAGGCCTCTCTGACTGACTGTGTGTGTGTGTCTGTCCATGTGTGTGTGTGAATGAATGCGTTTTTTTGTGTGTGCATTTGTGTTTGTTGTTTGTTACCTTCTGTGGGAGGCATAGTTTCCTGTGATGTGACCTGAGCCATCACATCCTGGAGTGGGGCATCTGGCAAAGGGCAGAGCAATGCTTAACATTTAATACAAGGTCATCAGAAAAGACAACACTGCAGATGTTTCATAGAGAAAATGGCATTATGCAGATGAGAGAAATGGTCAGCAACGTTTGTTTTAAATCCATTATTTTCAGGCCATTTAAACACCTCTCGTATCAGTCACTATTTTCTAATAAAGTTTCATTTACATGAACTGATTGAAGTGAAAGCAAGCATAGCCCAAGCCAGATGGAGAAAGAAAAAAAACCACCACGACAGATGCAGCAGCAGCAGCAGAGGCAGCAGCCAGCAACAAAAGATAAGTTAACATCAGCAGAATAAAGCATTGTGGCGTTGGACAGTGTCAGCAGCAGTGCATTGAAGTGGCAGTGAAAAGGCAGTGAAGGTGTTGAGCAGACATACTTGAGTTCAGGGGTGTGGGCCGCCATGAGGGACCGAAGGCTCTTATCAGCGAGAGGACACCCAGACAGACTGAGAGAAAGGAGAAAGAGCGAAGGACAGGCAGGAGAAGAGAAGGACGAAAAAAGGGGCAGAGGAAAGTGAGTGTGAGGGGATTGAAAAGAGAGAGGAGGAAGACGTGAGTGAAGGGAAATAAAGAATGCAAGGCATACCAAGGTCATTTAGGAAGAAGAGGACAGACGGCAAGAAGTAAATTACTGATGCATATCAAAGTCAATGACCGTCTTTGCTTCCCGGGCTCACGCTACATTATTGCCTCTGGCATGTCAGGATCAAATAAAATATTTGAATTAGTCGTGCGTCCGCTTTGGACTCAGGTGCAGGGCGGACAGTGGAAGAGTCTCAGTAGAGCTAACATTTCATATAAGAGTTTATATATAGAGCACTACTGTATCGCCCAAATACGTCTGCAATAGTGCATACCTGCGATGGGACGCATAGTTTCCAGTGATGTGACCACTGCCATCACAACCAGGTGTGGGGCACCTGGAGAGGATGAGATACGCAGAGGAGAAAAGAGACAGAGATGCAGAGTTAGGAAGGATAGAGGGACTGAATCGGAACATTTTCGGCTTGATATGAGGAGTTGATTTTCCATCCTCCCACCTTGCAGCTTTTAGCCATGCTAGCGGTGTGGCTATGTGGATGGCAGTGTCAATCAGTCCAGACTTTGGTCCAGATGGAAATACCTCAACAACAATTAGGTGGATTGCCATGCCATCGCGTAGAGGCATTCATGGTCCCCACAGGATGAATTCTAATGACTTTGTTGAGCCCCTGACTTTCCATCTAGCGCCACCAGCAGGTCAAAGTTTTCACTGATCATGTGATATACCTCAACATCTACAGGTTGAATTGGGACACTATCTACAGACATTCATGGTTCCCAGAGGATGAATTCTACTGTCTTTGGTGATCCTCTGGCTTTTCCTGTAGTGCCAACATTTGTGGTTTTTACAACAGTTGCATGGATTGCCATGCAATTTTATTCAGACATTGATGTCCCCCTCAGGACAAATTGTAATATGTTACTGATCCCTTAACTTTTCATGTAGTGCCACCTCAAACCTTTAACTTGTTCAATACTTTGGTTTATGACAAAATACCTGCAAAACTAATGACATCCACATCAGCCTCAGCTGTGCTTTGTGTTTAGTGCTAATTAGAAAATGTTATTGTGCTAAAATACTAAACTAAGATGGTGAACATTACACCATACACCAACATTAAACCTATAGCACACATCTAGCATGTTAGCACTGTCATTGTGATAATGTTAGCATGCTGGCATTAGCATTTAGCTCATTAGTGTGGCTGTAGACTCTTTGTCTTGTAACTTACGAGAGCAGCTCTTTTTTGCTGTCCTTGGGCTGGAACTTGACCTTGAAGCTTGGGGTCGTAACCTCTCCTGGGTACTTCCTCTCCTCCAGACAGTCCTGCATCATGTCACAGTCCTCTGGATCGGATGAGACGAACGACTGGCCTGTGTGCTCAAACTGAAGAATTTATAAAAAAAGAAGATTAGCACAGATGTGTTGGTAATTCCTCTGTGATCCTTTGATTATTCAGATTGTGTGTTGAACTTTAGACCATTTTTGAATGACGGCTTTCTCACAATAGTTTGCATATTTGTATACAGGCAAAGAAACTTTGCAAACAAGTCTGTATTCTAAACCCTTTTTTTATTCTTTTGTAGACAAGTGATGCAGTGTCCTCATAAAAAATTTACACTCAAAGCTCTTTATATTTCTCTTAAAAAGTTCAAAGGAGAAAAACATTTGCATATGCCAAAGTCAGGATGGTGCAATGCACCTGACACACCACCTCTGTTACACAGTACAGTAACTCTCTCATTTCACTGAAATAAATGAATAATAGAAAGAGGAAAAGGGGACAGGAAATAAGGCAAGGGAATTCAAGAAAGACAAAATGATGTAAACAAGAAAGAGTTTCTTATTCAAAAAGCTTAGGGGGAATTTTGTCTTGTTGTTTATATTGCAATACTTCCTCCGTGACTAATAGCACAGGAAACACTGCGTGTTTGGAGCTTGTACATTTGCTCAGCCTAATTATACTGACCTCGTCCATTTCCTCCTCCCTCTGGCGGTTGGGTTTGGTGTAATCCAGAGGTCCCTCCCACTCCTCCTGCTTGTAGGCGTGCAAGTTTGGTGATGTCATCCCGCTCCTTCCACCGTGGTGGAGCGAGGAAGAGGATGAGGAAGAAGGGTCTGGGGACCGAACCCCAGGGCTGGTGCCTGACAGACTGCCCTCTCGTTTAATGGGCTTCTTCATACTCAGGTCCAGGGTGCCATTCTCATCCACCTCAATGTCCATTTCCTGCAGAGAACACATAAGATACTCAGGACTGAGGCCATATCACAACATCATCAGCTTTTCATACATACAATCACTGATCTGAAAAGTTACTTCTGAGCTCCATACTTATGGAGTCCTAAAGTGTTCAATATTAAATAAATAAGACATTATGAACTGAATAGTTTTATGAATACTGTACATAAAGTTAAATATATAAATGAACCAAAATAAATTGTGAAAACACATTACAAAGAAATGCTTGTTTTAGGGGTTCATTTTAATTTAATTATGGACATTTGTATTTCAAAATATAAACATGTAAAAATCAGGTTTCATAATGGCATCCATCACCATCTCGTAGCAAGCTCTACAACTGCTAGCTAGGGGAACCAAAGACAAAACCTTTTTGTATTCTTTGTCTTTCTCTGAAGAACATCATTAGAACCACAACACTGCCAAAGTATCTCTAAATTACTGATAAGCTGATGCCGTTAACACTGATTAATCTACATTACATCTAATTAAGTATTATCAAATATAAATTACTAATGCAGCCTCCTCTGGTGCACATCAGTGTATATGAAGTGTCCTATGTGATGATGATGATTGTGATTCATTTAATTACCCTGTTCAGTCCAGATTCAGTTGCAGCACTTCACATACATTAACATACATTTTCCTGAATCACAAATTGATATAACTCGCAGTCACACTCTGAGAGGGCTTTAGATTCCGATTAAACCAAACTTTCATGTGGGGAAATGTTTGTCTCATTTCCACTCATCCACCTTCACCTGCTTGTAAAATTGCCCTCAAGCTTATGCAGTCATTTATACAGTCATCCAGCAGTTTGATGCACCTCTCGTTCAAGTTCAGAACACCACCTTCCTCGCGTAAGCAAGTTAGTATTGATAGTAATGACATCTAATGTACTCTGGTGATACTTTGCCAACAGCAGCAACACCGCAGTTCATCTCTCCGTGCTCTATTATAGTGCTGGCAGGTGAACAGAAACAGAGAGGTGAGATGAGCCATGTTTTCAGCATTCATCTAAAATGGCGCTCATATGGGCTGGTCAGGGGCCAGAAAAATCAAAGGGTTAGGAGGAGAGGAGAGAAAACGGGAACAGTTCCCAGAACTGTCCCTGGTTGATGAGCTCAGTGTTCCAATGTTTCAATATTGGATTTCAACTGGCTCCGACTCTGATTCCAGATCAGTCCCCGGTTGATGTGCGCTGTAATACCACGCAGCTAAGGCCTGCTCATCGGTGCCTCGCTGAACAACGCTATGCTCTGCTGCTCTGCTGCCAGAGACATTAATCTGGACTTTTTATCTTCCTCAAACCATGTCAGGAAATCGAAAAATGATGAAGCAGTCACTTTCTCTCCTCTGTGAGGCAAAAGGGCTTTTAAAAATCACAATATGGGGGAAAGTGGTGCTCCAATTACACCTCCTGTGCACAGAGAGGGGAAAAAGAGAGTGAGTGAGAGACAGAGGTGTAGACTCACAGAGAGGGGAAGAGAGACAGTGAGACTTGCATAGGGAGGAAGAGAGGGAGATAAAAGAGATGTGAAAAGAAAATGAAAGAAAGAGCGGCGGGGGTGGAGAAAGAGAGTGGGAGATCCGTCCGGCAGATAATGAAAAAAGGCTACCTGGTGGAAAAGTAATCCACAAAACTGGCAGTCAGCCAAATTCAATAACAACATGAAAAGTGTGTGGGATGGAGGGATGAAAGGATGAAAGAGGACCGGAGAGGTGATGCAACTGCATCTCAACACCACCCTGTTGCTGAAAGCCAATGTCTCCTGATGATATATTCATGCAGAGTTGATGTGATGGGGAGAGAAAAAAAAAGAGAGCAAAAGAGAGGCGAGGGGAGGCAGTGGGTGTGCCTCCCCTCGCCTCTCACCAGCTGTGGCCTGCAATGTTTCAATCTGCACTACAATCAGCTAATAATCTCGTGCGCTAAGCAGAGAAGAACAGAGTAAAATAATGGCATCACCCATAAACAACTGATTCATTTCACATTTATTATTTTCATCAAATAAGAACCAGGTGATGATGGATTTATTCCCGTGCTGTTTTGTCCGTCTATAATCACAATCCAGCATATATGGAGAATTGTGGTCTGTTTACCTTGTTTTGGGGTTTGGTGCTGAGGTTCTCAGGTTTCTCCCAGCAGCGTGTAGACAGGTTCAAGATGGCAGTGGCAGCCATGTGAGCGGCCTCGGCATCATGGGAGTAGTCGTAGGCCAAGGAGGAGCTCTTTCCGTAACCGTGGAGACTGAGGCTCGGTGACGATGACTTGGGGAATGAGGGCTTAGCTGTAACAGGACAAAAAAAACAACAACTTAGATCAGGTGATCATACAAGCAGGATACAACAGAGGGGAAAGTAGTATATAGACGACAAAAGGCACACTGAACTTGCTGGGAGCATAACCCTAAATGATTAGTGTGGTAAAGTAATTCAAGCGAATAATATAAGATGAAAGAAAAAATCTAAAAAGACAAAATAATGAAGGAAAAAGGGGGAGTCAGCTGGACTTTAAAGGAAAAGTTTGACCTTTTAGGAAATACGCTTATTTTCTTTCTTGCTAATTAACCAAACAATTATGATTCATATGTTTCAATTATAATTCCGTCTTTATATGCAGTACAGAAGCCATATGTGCCAACTGTCTCCTGGCTGTAGCTTCATATTTAATGGACAGACATGAGCGAGGTATCAAATTTCTCATCTAACTTTCAGCAAGAAAGCGAATAAGCATATTTCCAAAAATGTTGAAGTCTCTCTCTCTCTCAACCCAAGGGGTCGAGGCAGATGGCCACCCACCCAGAGCATGGTTCTGGTTCTGGTTCTGGTTCTGGTTCATGCCACTGTCTCCTAGTGGTGGGAATTGTTGGGTCTCTGTACATAAAGAGTCGGTCTGGACCTGCTCTGTGTGAACAAGTGCTATGAGATAACTTTGTTATAATATGGTGCTATATACATAAAGCTGAATTGAATTGAGTAGCACATCCAATCCCAACCAGAACCACACAAAAGAAACAATCGGCCCTCTCTTACTTTTGAAGGCTTTGGGTGAGGTTTCGCTGGTGGGCATCTTTGGAGCAAGCATGCGCCTCCCGAACACTTGAGCGTCGAAGCTTGCATAATCGAAGGACACCTTGGAGTACTTCTCCAGCTCCTTGGCCAGGTTGGCACGAGGCGTGGCGGGTGCCATGTTGGGCCTGTAGCTGCCATACTGGGGCACCTCCAGCTGCTTCACAAAGCACATGGGCCTGTGAGGAGGAGAGGGCGAGGACGGTCAGGGCGGTTGGAGTGCAGCGGGTGAAGATGAGAGGAAGCGGAGAGTGGAATAAAATGCAATAGACGAGGAGGAGAGATAAAAAAGAGTAAAAAAAGAGGATTGACGAAACAAAAGAGTCACACAATCATACACATAAAACAAATAGAGAGAGGAGAAAAAAGAGAAGAAGGGACTGAGAGAGGGAGGTAGAGTGACATAGAGAGAGTGAAGATAGGTGCAACGGTGTACTTAGCAGGAGTGCAGCAGGATTAAAAGCTCTCTTATCAGCAGAGGGCACATTTGCATGTTGTACAGCACGGAATTTATGAGCTTTAAGCCCTCTCGTTTTCCTGGAGAGCCTGGGCTTTTGTCAGACCTGTTGGCGTAAATCCACTGATAGACCAGGGAAAGGCAGGAGGACAGGGGAGGAGGAGGAGTGGGAAAGAAAGACGGGGGAGTGATGAAAGAGGGAGGCAGGATGGCGGTGGGAGGTTGAGGCAGGAGGAGTGGAGTCACCTTCCTCATCGTTTTCACTGACGCCCACATCACAGTCTTTGGTCTCCAACCATAAGCTCATTAATAGGCTACATGACCTGGCCTGTAGTCACACTGCTGCCGGGGGGGCACAGCAAAAATACAAGCCCACATCTGAGGCAAAAAACTTTCTACCACTGATCACAGGGGACTTTTCCCTTTCTATTTCTTCAACATGTATTCCATTAGAACATGGATTGTGTGAGGAACTCTTCAATCCCCACATGTATCAGACAGCCGAGCTCATTTCAATAACAATCTGAGAAGGAAAAACAAAGCAAGCCGTATTATGTTTTAATCCGCGATGCTTTGTCCGACCACTGTTGAGGTTTTCATCAAGGAAAGCAATTATTTTTCCTATCCCCCGCAATGCCCCTGTAACTTGCATAATTAGCTTATCGGCTGCATTATTAATTAAAATACCAACGAGGAAGAGCGTGGACTTAGCATAATGCCAGTGTCTGGCTTGCGTTAATTATCATTCTTCTGGCTACGATCACGGTGCCTGACCAGTTGGGGAGATGAATGGAGATAAAGAGATCTCACTGTTTGAGGTGACAGTAATGATTGGATGCTTCAGGACTTTCTCGTTACATTGGGCCATTCACAGGCCGGCGTCACCTCTCGCGAGGGGCCCAATAACCAAGGTCGGGACTGTCACTGTGGCGTGGCTCTGTAGTAAACTAGCTAACCTTGAGAAGGACTCAAAAGGCATTTCCCTTCTTTCTTCTCCATCAGCTGATTGGAAGTGGGGTTAAAAGGCATTCCCTTTACACTCCATTTAATGATTTAATTATCTAACACATGAATGTAAAAAGAACACTGATTTTATATGATGGGGCACTTTTTCGCCCACCTTAACACTCTGTCGTTGGGACTTCCTTTGAGGTGCTCGATGCCTGGCTGAGAGAGAATCTGCTTGTCATGGCCCTTGGACAGCTTCTCTGCAGCAGCAATGGGGCATCCAGAAAGACTGGAGAGATGGAGGAGGAGGAGAAAGAAGAGGAATATCAAAAGGAGTGCTGAATGTCGTAAACCTGCATCCCACTGATGTGGAATGACACATTCGCTGTCCTGCATGCATGAATACATGAGCTTGCAAGAACACAAATGGGAATGCGCGTGACACTCTCACCTGCACAATGCACACACTCAAACACAAATACAGATGTACACAGATACTATATGCATGAATACCTGCGGTGTGTGTTACGGTTGCTGTTAACGTGGCCCTGACCGGTGCAGCCGGGAGTTGGACACTTCAGCACATTCTCGTGCATCGCCAGAACTGAGGAGAACACACACAATCACATGGTCAGCAAAAATCCACAATATAAATAAAACACACTTTTCATTCGTATTTCTTATATTTCCTTTTATGAAAAAGCAAGACCCATCCCACAATACGCCAACTACTGTCATCAGTTGAACGCCACAATATTTTAACCCCGTCCCCAGATTCTAAATAAAGCTGAATTAGATCAGAGGATGTTATCACCTGATATGTTTGAGATCAGATGTCAAAATTAACCAATCAAAAGAGCCCGATTTCCTCTAAACAGGTGTGTCAAATGTTAAACATCAAAACACAAGTTAATCACGGTGGGTAAATGGTTAAAGTCTACGGCTTGCTGATCTGCAGGGGGGGGTGTTGTATGCATGCTTATGTTTCCGGTAAGCTCTCACTTTCTCTTTTGCAATAAATGTAAAATAACGCATACATCTGGGAGGAGAAGAAACATAAAGACCATTCCCTGCTCGACCAAAAAAAAAAATGTGCCTACCCTACCATCAGCAAAAAGAAAAAATACAAAACCCTCCCCCTTTTCTGACCTCCCCCGCCCCTCTTAATCATTTTTATACAGTTCCTCCATATAAACACCAGCAGGAATATGAAGTGGATGTTAATCAGAGAATAACAAGGAGCTGGACTCCATTTAATGGACCTGTAGTCAGGGCTACATTAAGATGGCCTTTGATATGTATGCAGGAAGTATCTTTACAATCACATGGAGAGGAAAAATACACTACTACTGCAGATTTCCAAACATGTATTTTGAATTCTGGTGGCCTGTTAACTGTTTTTACCTGTCAACTGTTACATGTTTGACTGAATCCTCCATCAGCAGTATGTTAAATGGTGAAGAGTGAATAGCTTGGTAATCCAGTAAGTTCGGATCAGGAAAATAACCTCATAAGTATTATAGTACTTATGAGAAGATACTGTGATATAACTCCACAGTAACGAGAGGTAATGGCTTTCTATCGCTGCCCTTTGTTGTCACTTGTCTTCTCTCCGTGCTTATTTTCATCTTCTAAGCGGCTGAAGGAAACTCACTCTCCGGGGGGATCCTGTCCTTGTGCGGACAGCCTGACAGGCTGCGATGGTGGGGGTAAAGACCGGTCACGTGACCCGTCCCATCACACCCCGGGGTGGGACACTTGATCTCCCTCTTCTCTGGCCGACTGCTCTCTGGATAGAGGAGGACATGGCGGTAGAAGGAGAAAGTAGGAGAAAAGGATGGGGAGGGGAGAGGAGAGGAGAAACGGCGATGAGAGGGACAGAGAGAGACGGAAAGAGAGATAAGAGGAGAAGGGAAGATGGGAAGAGTAAGGAGGACAAAAGCAAGTGGTTAATGCCATCAGACTGTCTGCTTGGCTGAGCATGAAATCTAGACATATTTCAGACAGCTGTACAAAAGCAATAACATCTGTATCTGCTCCTCATATCTCACGTTTCTCTGCAGATGCAGAAGGTGTTTGTGCATTAGTCTAAATGTGATTTTTGTGTTTCTGTAAATACCACCAAACGTACGAAATATTACAGCTTTTCCAACGCAAACCCGAACAAAGTCGACCTACTTTTCCTGAACGCTTTGATGATTTTCCACCCCTTTGCTACACTTGTCTGACATTTTCAAGGACGTTGTTTGGACCTCGGACCAAACATGGAATACATCGGCTGGAAATCACGCTACTGTAATTTACACGTAATTAAACATGCCTACTGCTATTGGAGGTAGGCCAGCCACTATCACACCTCAGTATGGCACTGAGGAGGGGAAAAAGGAGCAAGACGATGGTGCGATGCTCTGTTGACCTTTAAATTGAATGTTAACGAGACCTGCATCCCCTAATTAGCGTTGAGCAGAACGTCACCACAGGAGGGAGCTGAGGCCATGGAGAGGGCAGCACTACCAGGCATGTAATCACACTACTGCTATACTGTGAGAAGCATGACGAGTGGGCAGCGTGCCAACGGTGAACACATGCAGCACGTAAACAAACACTCCACCGCTGCCTGCGGAAAACAACCTGCACTCCTCCTCCTCCTCCTCTCGCCTTCCTTTCTCTCCAGCATGTTGTCATCTCTCTCGCGTTCGCTGTTGTCACAAGCACTTCCTCTCCACTCTTCATGGAAATCTATTCAGCTGGAGCCACTTCACTCCCATCACAACGGAGAAGGGAGGATCGGAACAGAGAGCTCTGTGACTCACCACTGTTCATTTGGTACGCTGTGTTTATTTGAACGTTCCAACGCTCCCAACGTTAAGTTCAGTACATGTGCTCCTTGTGCTGAGCAGCATTTTCCCGGAGCTGCGTGTGACCAGATGTACAGCCTAATCATTTCTGTGGAAAGAACCTGTAGTGGCTTAACTTGTCCAAAACGAGTTAACCCATGAGCCACTGAGGGTGCTGCTTGCCGGTGTTGGCCTAGTTGACGTGTCCTTGGTGTATAGTATAAGTAAAGAATTAACTTGTCCAAGTTGCTGCATAACCACATCTTATCGGCATTTATTGATGTATCATATAGGAACGTTACCACGCAGACGGCCGTCCATATGAACATTTATGGATCCATTTAAATGAATATATATCACGATCCAGCTCTGACGGTCAAAAACTGTCTGCTTTCACCGTCAATTAACGCACACCTGTTGTGTGATGACGGTGTCAGCAACTTATACCTTACCCTGGCCCCACCTACTGTGCGACCAGGGTATTAGCGCCAATGAACATCCATATATACAAACACAAACATACAATAACACATAAAATACATTATGGCTGTAATAGAACCATACAAGTGGTTTTGCATGTTTAAGCTGATTGATTAAGTGGATTATTACACAGCTGGTACAAAAACTTTAAAAAATGTAAAACTCTCAATATGCTTATCTCCAAATTAAATGCTATCACGATACTCAGTGCCATTTTGATATGAATTGCAGTTTGATATTATGATTTATTGTGATTTTTGTTTGCTTTTTTAACACCAGATCACAGGAACAAGTTCTAGAGACTGTTTATCATGACTGTGCACATCACACGTCAGTCAGCCTTTATGAGTTTTATTTCAGAAGCATCGTCGCTATACTGCATATAACAGTGGTAAAAAAATATATTATTACAGTAATAATATCAATTCAGGAATCACAAAATCAATTAAAGAATCATCAAGAAAAGAATCCCTATATATTTTCCCCCAACCCTATAATCCATCACTTTGTCACCTTTATTTGTGTGAGTGCCAGTAGCTTGTGAAAAACTAACGCTATCATCAGCAGGTAGATATCAAGCCTCAGAAGTCAGAGCGTCCTTGAATTCATCACTGCCACGTGACGCTAACGTAGCTTTAAAAAAAATTATAAATAAAGTGGACTAAATGTTCCGGCTGTGCCTACCTCAAGCAACTTTTACGTTGTCTCAGTACATGTTGTAGCTCTGCCCTACCTTTGCTGAAGTAGCTCTTGCGGATGACGTCCAGGTGCTTGGGCCTGTCATCCATGGTGAAGTATCGCTGGTGGTGGATATCTGGGCCGCAGAGCAGCTCCCTGGGCCCGGCTGGCTTCACCTGCTCTGCCTTCAGGGCGATGGCTTGCTCCAGCAGGCCCAGGTTCCCTCGGGTTACGTCAAACATCTCCGACTCGTCCGTCACCGTGGAACGCTGCGACAGGCTGTCTTCGTCGTCGCGCTCGTCGTCGCCATCCATGTCATCAAATTCTTTCCCCTCTGACTTATCTGACGTCACCTCGATGATGTCGGGAGAGGCCGAGGACGAGGCTTTGTGGATTTTATAGTTCTCACCTCTGATGTTGGGAAAGTAGTCCTCAAGTGGACTGGCCCTATGGGAGCTGTAGCTTAAAGGCGGACTGGCCTTGTAGTTTTGAAGCGGACTGGGATTATGAGAGTCATAGTCGTCAAGTGGACTGGCTCTGTTGATGTTGTAGCTTTCGAGGGGACTCGCCCTGTGTGAGTTGTAGTCCTCCAGAGGACTGGCTCTGTGGTCTTCAGCCTTGATGCGTGTTCCCTGAGCTGCTGCAGTGCTGGTGATGGTACGGATGGCAATTGGCACATCAGAAATGGGCAGAATCTGGTTCACCTCCCTGTGGCCCTCTTCATCTTTCCCCTCATCTTCGTCTTCTTCTGCTGGAGTGCACTGCCTCTGCTGTGCTGGCGCTGCCATCTCTTCCTCCTCTTCATCATCTTTCATGTGTTCGTGGTGGACGTCTTCGGTCAGATATCGGTGGTTCTCCTGGTTGCTCCTCTCTGGGCACTCTTCTTGCTCCTCCTCCACCTCATCCCCCGACTCCTCTTCCTCCACCTCAGCTGCCTCCTTCTGCAGAAGAGATGACTCTTGCAATCCTTGAACTCTGTGCGTTACCTCCTCTTCTTTCTCTCCCCCCTCATCCATGTCCCCCTCCTGCTTGTCCTTTACTTCTTCACCCTGTTCGGCTGCCACGGTAACGTCCTGCTCAGTCTCCATAGCAACAGGCTGCCGAATGGCCACAGTTGGAGCATTGTTGCTGGAAAGTCGGCCGAGGTGGAGGAGAGAGTTGGCTACCTCCTTTGCACTCTGAGAGGGAGACTGACACTCCTCGGCTGCAGGTGGCGCTGCTCCGAGCTCAGGCTCGATGATCACACACTCCTCCTCTGTGGAAAAAGGAGATGGAGAGGTCAGAGCTTTGACGGAGTGGAAGAAGTGAGTCATGCAGTGAGCTAAAGCTGTTGTTAGCAAGATCTTTATCATCACTGACATCACCTTCCTGCCTGCGAAGTAATTCTCTGTGAACTCACAGTGACATGAAGACACCTGCTGTCTTAGAGCCTGTAGGCGTAAAGCAACTTGCCGATGACAGCGCACCTTCACTCACTGAGTCCTAGTGCCCCTAGTGGCCTTTCAGAGGCATTGTTACTCACCTGTAATATTAGTGACCAGTAGAGGGGCATTTTATAACCTTTGGGTTTTGTTGTCTATGTGTCAGGTGGATTTACATAAACGGCTGCACTTCCTCATGATTCCATTCATTCTCTTCACCTTCACATTTAGCAACCTGATGTGTTACTGCATGCTCCCGAAACGCCACCCGTAACGCAAATGATGCGTCTCGGGGACTTTCTCTTCTTCAGCTTAAGCTTAAGTTGTATACCGCCAACAGATGGTTTCACAAATGAAAAAGATTATTTTAAGTCATACACGGTGAAGGTTAAGAATAAACTCCATCCTAATTGTTAATCAAAGAAAACCTTAATCAAAGAACTAAAAATAATCACTGTCACTGATTAAAGGGGCACTCTACCGATGTTACACGAGTACCACTCAGCCTTGTGAAAACTGAAAACACAACCCTGACATGTCATTGTGATGTCATCAGGGTTGTCTTGGCTTGAGCTTGAGACTTACAGTTATCAGCAAGTCTACATTGCTAAGGTGGAGTGGGGTGTAAAGAAGTGTGCATTTAGGAAGCGGGGGGGGGGCTCTAACGAGAGAGTTGTACTATGGGAAATGTAGGATCTAGCCTTTTTGGGGCTTGAAACATAACTTGAAACATACAAAGGCTATAAACCGGGATATCTCGGTCCCTGCTGCTTTGATTTTGACCATTCGATTTTTTTAGCCTGTTTTGTGTGAGTGTCTCATCTTTACGGATACTGGAGTTCTCCTTAAATCTGTCAATCTGATTTTGCTGAGTAATCACTTAATCTCTTAAATGTCAGAAAATACCGCGCATTGGTACAAGGAGCCCAAGGTGACAACTTTGAGTGTCTTGTTTTGTCCGATTGACAGTCCAAAACCCAAAGATATTCCAATTCACAATCATAGCCACATGTGAGAAGTTGGAAACTGCGTGTTTCGCATTTTTGCTTGCTGAATAAACTTACACCATTTATCAATTCCTCAATTGTCTAACAAATTAAATGACAAATTGTT
This sequence comes from Gadopsis marmoratus, assembly GCA_036023855.1. NCBI lineage: Eukaryota > Metazoa > Chordata > Actinopteri > Centrarchiformes > Percichthyidae > Gadopsis > Gadopsis marmoratus. Next base: position 2,059 of record JAVQJF010083333.1, on the reverse strand, counting down.
CCAGCGCACTCTCTTTTAACATGATGTAGAGATAGGGGATGTAGTAGACTTTTCCTCACCAATGAAGAAGAGGCAAATATGAATGTGGTTAATACTAGCCTACCTTCATCAGCTGCAAATGTGTTCGCCTCCCTCTGATATGTCTCTTCCTCCTCCCTCTGTGTCTCTTCCTCCTGTCCATGTGTCTGTCCATCCTGCATCATGTCTTCTGTCATCTCCTCTACAGCTGCCTCCCTCTCCTCCTCCTCCTCCTCCTGCACCTCCTCGGTCTCTCCTGCTTTCCCGCCATCCTTCTCCCCCTCGCCCTCAGCCTCGCTGCTGGTGTCGCTTTCTGCACTGAAGCCCTCGTCCAGGGCCAGTTTCAGGGGGTGGGACTTCCTCTTGGAGGCAGGCCGCTCTGCGTCATCCTCTTGCTCCTGCTCGGCCTCTGCTTCCTCTAGACGGCGCTTCCTGGCTATGGGGCAACCCAGAATGCTAATGGAGGGAAAGAACAACATAGAAGGAGAAAGGGAAGAGAGAACAGAGAGACAAGGATCATGAATGCCACACAGGGAAATCAGAAATCCCAAACACAATTGTCCAATAAAACCTCATGCACCTCATCACATCCATGAGTGGCTTTAAGCAGCTTGATGTGTGTGATGGGTGTGTGTGTGTGCTGTGGCATGAAGAAGGATGGGGTGGTTCTTTCAGCAGAGAGAATCAGTCAACACATCTGGCCTGGGGGGCGGGGGGCATGCTGGCTCACTCAGACATCACAACCAATATCAGCCAATTGACTGGAACGTTTAATGAACAACTTGTATGGAGAGGCGGGCGGGCGGCGAGGCAGCAGAGGGTGAAATCCAATAAACTGCCTCTTACTCTCACCTGGGAGACGCCGAGAGAGATTGAGGGACGATCTATAAACAAAGTGCATCTGAAATTGCCTGCTGAACGGATACACGTGTAAACAGATAGCTAATATCTGCCCCTCAATAAAGAGGAGTCACAAGCCACTGAGCTGCCCCGAGTCTCGCAAGGTCTCTGAGGGCGAGCGACACAGACGGGGAGGGAGCGAGAATGAAGCCGGAGTAAAACCTGGAGAAATCACGTTTTACTGCTGTCCACTGAAAACTTCATTACTTGGCTTTATATAGAGAGGCTCTGGGAGTTTTGTAATCTCAAAATTATTCAAAATTATATAATAAATGTGCTCTTTCTTTCCATCTGATTTTGGCCCTCGGGGTCATTCTGTGTACTTGAAACTTGTTCACCTGCAATTTACATAATAACAAAGGATAAAATCAGATAAAAGTCTCATCTCAAGCTCTAAAAATGAAGATTTTATGCTTATGTGTTGTTTATTAGAAATTAAGGAACTTCAGTTAAGGGATTTTAATGCTGATTTAACTCTGTAATCCACAATCTGGTGGTCGGGGCACAAGATCAACTTTAAGGGTCGTAAGGTCAGGAGGAGAAGAATAAAGCAGAAAAATATATTTCTGCTACACAAAGTTACGCTTATTTTCTTTTAATTTAATTTACCTTTCTTCTCGTAATCACTGTTTTTTGTTTTCTTATTTGGTAATTTAGTAAGATATTTTCATATTTAATCAAGTTAAACTGGGACTGCACTGCATTTGCATTTGCCATCTATGTCCAATAACTATTCCTTTAAAAAAAAAATGTCCACAAAGCAGAAGCTGTGGGGCAGAGAGGACGAGGAGGACAGGTAGACAGAGAAGGACAGACAGAGGGTGGGGTTTTTAATCTGCCATACCTTCTGTGTCGTGAATATCTCCCACTGATATGGCCAGAGCCATTGCATCCAGGGGTGGGGCAGCTGGATGGGATGGATGGAGGTTAGAGATATGTTTAAAGCACGGTGCATTTTAGTCCCTATGCAGAAGCAATGATAACAACAGGCAATAAACAAAGCAAAGCAACGACATGCAAACTGAGCACACATGTCACACAAATGCACATGCACAAAGGTCTGTGGGGGGGGGGGGGGGGGGGGGGGGGGGGGGGGGGGGGGGGGGGGGGGGGGGGGGGGGGGGGGGGGGGGGGGGGGGGG